>JAHWFP010040339.1:0-24125 GCA_023313725.1 Lithobius niger
CATTCATTTCTTGTAAATCATCGCCACCCTCCCCCTCTCCAGGTCTCCTACTACATCCTAAGTTTCATGCCTCTTCGTTCAGTGTACCCTATACTCGAGCCATAAAGTCGGAACACAATTTAACGCTGATCACTTAACTGTGTCTGGCAGTACCTTCAAATGTCAATCGGCATGTAATATTTTACTTTTTCCATTAAAATGTCTATTTAGGATGACTAATGTAGGCGATGAATTATTAAGCTGAACGCTGAAATACACTGCAGTACAATAAAAAATAGGGAAAAACACTTTCATTTGCAATGAAATCAAAAAAGCCCTAATTGCACCCAAATCAACAGTTAACAAGACAATACATCAACCCTCAAATAAAAGATAAAAACTAAAATGCAAGTTTCGTTATTGGAATTTGTAAAAGTGAAAAAGGATTACGACAAGAGCGTTACAATTCAGACGAGGTTGAATTTAGAAGCGATTAATTACAGACAATGTGGAAGAAAACTCGCCTTCCTGGAAACTGCAAGTTTGACGACGGTGAATAGGCTAGTTGGTCTCCTCCTTTTCTGTGATTTTTTTTTCGGCCTGAATTGTAGTTGCCAAGTCCGAAAAAAATTTCCCATTTCTGTGCCCTTTTAGCCTTCTGTGCAGCCGAAACGGCTGGGAAGATATAGCAGCAACTTTGTGCAGTTCGTCCGTCGCCTTTTAAAACTCTGGAACGGTGCCAGATAGAGACAAAACTGTTTTCACTATTAGATTCTGCGTTCAAAAATTAGTTAACATGAATAAAAAAAAAGACACCGATAGTATGAAATGGAAATGGCGCACAATGGCCGGAAGTGGCCGACAAGTACGCCCGTCACCTATAGAACGGTACCAGACAGAAGCAAGCGAATTTCACCATTAGATTCAGCATCCAAAAATTAGTTAAAATAAATTTTTAAAAACCGGAAGTATGTAGCGGAAGTAGCCCGAGAGTGACGACAGAAGTGTACAGAAGAACGCTTGCGACTGACTGGTCGCTGCCTCCACTTGTTTGAAAATGTTATGACGAAACTTTCACTTTAGCTTTTATTTGTGATCATGCTTCATAATGGCTCCGATGTGGCGGCCTATCGTGTTGACTGTTGATGCTTCATATTGGCTCCAGTGAGTATTTATTTCCCATGTAAAATTGTCACCTTATCCCGAAAATTTTACCAGATAAATAAATACGCTGCCGTCAGTTCAATACTATTATAGCGTCGTTGAGTCGACTGCACTAAGGGTGGCCGCACACTAAAATCGGCAAAACGTCGTTGCAAGACGAAATGTCGCGAGACGTCACATCTGGTGGAGAGACCCCGTCACACGAAACTAGAAGGAGCTTCGCTTTGTTGTCGTGAGTCGCCTAAAATCATCTCGCGACAACGTCGCATTCGGTGTGTGGCGCTCGGCGCATTCCTATGGTTTTGGAGACGTCTGCATTCCTGTCGTGCGACGTTTTGCCGACTTTGGTGTGCGGCCAACCTAACATTTCACGTACGGTTTTCTCCCACATGTCGCATCACTAGAAAATGTTGTTTCGGACTTCCGTCAGCTTTGATTTTGTTTATTAATTTCGGCCAATATTTTCCTTGCACTGCGAGTGAGCTTTAACGTATCGATAAGCAAACGATTCCTATCGCTCCCAATTGAAACTCAGGCACTCGCGCACGCACGCACAGCTTTTGACACTTTTATTAACGCAGCTGCTTTTAAGAATATTTTAGCCCCATTTTTTAAATTTGTGTGTAATTGCCCCTTCGTTACTTCCAGTGTTTATGTATTTTAATAACGGACCACGGGACGTGGAAGTGTTAAAATTCAATTAGCGAGGAAACGGGGTGAGCTCAAGAAATCGAGGGGAGAAAGGAGAACCAATCATTCTTTTCTTCCAAGAGATTGCTTTCTGAAAGGACGCAGTAGCAGCTCGAATGTACATTTTTTTAATTTTTGAAAGGAATGCGTGAAAGTTTTTAATCGGCATCGTTCGCGCCGGTGTGTCATTTCCATTCTTGTGAAAACGCAAAACTTGTTAATCTCTTCAATTCCTCTCAGCACCCCTCGAGACCACAGCTACGTTTCACATGATTCGCGCGATTCGTAGAAATTTGGTCGTGAAACTCTCGGTTCATCAGCCGTTTTAATTATAAAAGTAGCTTTCTTCGTTGTACGTTTCCGTTTGCGCAGAATTGAATTAGTGCAAGCCAATTGGTTCCCTCACTGAAACTAAGCCTATATTTTAATGAAAACTACATTTTCTCTTCTCGTTCATTACTGTTCGTTTTATTCGAGGGGTGGGGGAGAGGGATGGAAGGATGTGTAATTTTAGCAATGAATTTCGATGTTAAATGTTGTTTGGGTAGCTAAAAATTTTCATTCTGCAATTAGAAAGTGGCTTGAATGAAGATTGGATGCCACCACTGTCAGAGGTTGCAACCTCTTAAAATTTTTAGTTATCCTCGCACTTATTATGAAAAGGGACTTATTTACGACGAAGACTAATTTAAGTTGCAACAAATGTTACCTTTTAACAGTAACTATTCAATGTGTGCTATTGTGATAAGTGATATTATACCACGGCTGTGACGTCATGCTAACTCAACGCCAAGCTAAATTTCCGTCATCGCAAAAAGTGTAAGGTTACCCCACACTTTTGCCGATAACCCACACTTTTGACACTTGCAGATCACGCGACGGGAACGCACACACCACAACCCAAATTATACCGCGTCGAAAACTGTAACGCAATAAACAAGCGGCTATAGCGACTGCCTAGTCGCACCGGTCTTCTGTACAGTTCCTCCACTTCCAATGTTGAGGCGCACACCCACTGCCTACTCTACACACTGCCTCTTCAATCCTTGGAAATGCGTCTCCTGCAGTAGTACTGCCAACGCTCACTGGTCGCGCCACCTTCGTAGGGTTTCTCCCGCAGCTATAGCTTGTTCCACATTATGTTTTCAGGAAACTGACTGTATGACGCCACGTTTCCTTCCACTACGAGTGCAAAAACATGTGAATATCACACTTGTACCCTCTACATAGTAACTGTTAGAGTCTACGAGTGGGATATTTACATGTTTTCTGCACTCGTAGTGGAAGGAAACGTGGCGTCATACAGTCAGTTTCCTGCAAACATAATGTGGAACAAACAATAGCAGCATGGCGTTGTGTGAAGATTGGCGTTTGTATGATTGAAATTGCTTGTTCTCTGGATTACAAATAGGGTAATTATATTGTCAACCCTCTATAAATCCTTGAAATGGTTTATGAAACGATAAAACATTGAAAGAAAAGCCAAAATGTGCTATTATTTCTTTTTTCTTTGCAATTTAAGTCATCAAAAAATAGATGCAGCCACTTGTATAATTATGGTGAATGTACAAATAAATGAAAAGGAAAGTAGAAATTATGAAAAGTGCTACAAATTGATTTAAAGCAGGGTTACAATTTAAAATTATACTGCTAAAAGCTCATGCCTGAAACAGCACACTATAAAAAATGATTAGAAAATGATAACAAAATTTGACGTTCAGCTATAGTTTCTCTCGTTTATTTTTTTTATAATGGCGTACTGCTGCATTCCAAGATGTACTTCAAATAGTGTATGATAATATAAAAAAAAACTAAACATCAACACCATGACCTGAATTACGGCGGGGGGGGGGGGGAGGGGGGGGACGGAGGATGGTGAAAATGTTGTTGCGATAAATAGGGGACTGCTGTTTTTTTCGGTGTCGTTTAGAAATATCCCCTCCATAAAAAAACATGTCATGACAGGACTCTAACACCGTACGTTTAAATATTTTTTTCATTATTTTCTTTTTTCCTTGCAATTAAGTCTCTAAGTCATACAAAAGTGATGCAGCCACTTGTTTAGTACTGATGACTGTATAAAACAATGAAAAGGAAAGAAGAAATTATGAAAGCCTAGCTACTAGTGTAACACTAGTTAATACGTAAACCTTTCTTATGCTCCCCATCACCTTCCAATAATTGTATATTTTTTCGGCATGAAATCGTTTTCATAATACTTAGTATCTAGAAACAAAGTGACCAGTGATTACAAAAAAATAAAACAATGTCAAGTAGTGAGTAAAAGTTAGCAATGTTAGCAAAGGATTTAGCAACATAGTATAGGGTAAAATAATGTATCAGTCATATTCCCCCTCCCTACAATAACATAATGGTAATACATTTGCACAACCCTTACCCCCTCCCCCCCCTCCTTTCCAGGAATCATGTAATTTGTGAACCGCCCCTCCAATAGGTACAGACGCTTGACGGATGACAGACTACAGTGTGTCTTAAATTTATCGGTTTATTAATTGTTGAACTTCATCTGATTTGTTGGTATTTAACTGATTGTTGCACTATTTACAATCATTCTTGTATGTCGCCGTTGTTGAAATTAAGCTCCTTTTCCCGCCTGGAGTTTTCCAGCTAAATTGTCCCTCTCTCCACCGATCGTGCCGATGACAGATTTCGGTTAACACTTGTTAACACTCGTTAAAACAGAACAACAAAACAAAACCACCTTTTTAGGTTCCAGTGTCATTACTGCTCCCTTAAAACAGAAAACCCAATCTAAACTAAATCTTTTCAGGTTAAACCTTACTGGTATTTTTCATGGTATATAGTACCATTGTATTTATTTTAACAATTAAAAACTGAAACTTTGCTCCACTCTTATTATCCACCACCACTTTGCACAATTGTATCAATAAAAATCTCTGAAAACCTTTTCTGCCTCTCCAACGACGGCACATTTTTTTACTGTGAAGAGCAGTCATAAAAAAAAAATAATACAGTCATTGAAAAGACAGAAAAAGAAATTATGTCAGTTACTTCTAGCAACGTTAATTGCCCTTGCTTTATTTTTCTTAGGCTATAACTTTATTTTTGTACAGGGAACGTATTTTTATTTCTTTTTTTTTTTAATTTAATGCCCAAGAAATCGTTATTTTCCCTATCAGTTCGCTGTCATTCTATAGAAGCGTTCCCTACGAAGGTAGTGACACCTAGCGGCGATCCTCGAAACTACTCTGGAGAGAGAACTGCATGCGCTTTCCCGGGATTGAACAGGCAGTGTGTAGAGTAGGCAGTGGCACACCTCTATCATGCACTGCAACAGCTATCTCTATTATACTAATCTAAAACCAGTAGCCATCACAATTGCCGGTTAAAAATGTGTTAGCTTTTAGGCCTATTTTACATTTTAGGCGTCATTGTCAGCTTTTAGGCCTAATCTTAACCAGCCGTTTTAATTTCGTAAGTAGCAGCTAACGGAGGTATGGATTGTATAGTAACAAGTAAGCCTATTCATTTTTGCAACACGGCGCGCCTTCAGGCACACAGTTACAGTGTTACAACGTAATGCGCAACGTTGCCTATATAGATCAGTGGTAGCAGGGAAGTGACGAGAGAGACGCTGTTGATGAAGCCAACAGTGACTCGTAGCATCTTGAGTTGCCATGGTAACATGATTTTAGGCCCAATTTTCATTTTTAGGCCTAATTTTAAAAATGCAGTTTTAATTTCATAAGGATGCAGATATAGGCCCGATGGAGAATTTGGTTCGACGGTAAGCCTATTCATTCATGCAACAATGCGACGAGACTATTTTAAACGAAGCTAAAATCCATTTGTTTTTATTGAGTGTTACCTTAGGATTTTAATTCGACGATCAAATGTTATTATTTAATTTAGTTATGCCGAAGAATTCTATTAGCTATAAGGAAGTAACGATGTTTTAATTTGCCATGTGATTTACATAACTTCTCACACTGAATCTAACGTTGTAAACAATGGTCGTCAATATCTGGTACCGTTGCGAAGTTGAAAAAAGCGACGGACGGACGAACAAAGTCGTTGCAATAGTCTTCTAAGCTGGTACGGCTGTACAGAAGACTAAAACGTACAAAAGGAATTGCTTAACTTGCGGAATGTCCCTGTTGATATCCTTTCCCTGCTAACGCTCACATATCTGGCCCATAGCTAAGTTTATTCCCTCCGTCTAACTCCTCTCTCCCCGTCCCCTCCTCCACAACCTAAAATGGAATGACCTTCATTCATACCGATACACCTATTTGAAACAGTTGCTAGTTGCCAGAATGTCGGTACAATGTCCTTCTAACCCTGCTTCCTCACTTATCGAAGTTTATTCTTTCCGAACAGAGTGAGCGAGTTAGATAACAGAGTGAGCGAGTTAGATTACCAGCCAAACCTTGCAAAACGATGCGTCGTCTAACTCCCACCCTCCCCCCCTCCTTCCACAAACTTGAGGGTAGCCTACAGTCTGCCTACCTGCGAAAGGAATCGTGCATGTAATACCCACCTCCCCCTCCACAAACTAAAATGGAATGATCGTCATTCATTTTGACATAAGGTATATATTACCGTATTTCTTCATGCAATTTTCACAAACACAAAACGTTTTCATTAAATAAAAGTTAACTTGACGTCCCAACCGTGATATAAATCATTTATTGGTTAAAATCGAGCGGTTATAGATTTTTAACCCACGGCTACGCTTATTGTCCGTCCTTGACCTATTTGCATACCCGAACAAGCCAGTAATCGCAACCGTGGGTTAAAAATCGATAAACTGCTCGATTTTAACCAATAACTATTACTTAATCTTTATATTGTTGAAGAGTTTTTGATTTTTTTTTTTTGGCGTCCATTGGACTGGGTGGATTGTTTTTTAGCCTTCGCTTGAGTAGGATCAATAAAAGTGATAGCTTAACTACTCTAGAAATGCTGAAGCCCTGATATATCATGTTTTCCTGTGCAGCTGGACAGTAACAATTTGTAAACGGTGGAGGTGACGTATGTGTCTTTTAGTATTTCCTGTGAAAAACGTCTTGCTATGCAACATATTTTCAACACCGCAATTAGCTTTTTTCCAAGGAGGGGTGCAGGGGAAAATTTTGTGCCCCTCCTTAGCACGAAAACAATTACGGGGACAAAAGGGCTTCTAACCCACATCAAGCAACATTGAATTTTGTCCCTTTTGGGTTCCTGACTTGTGAATTTTGAGCCCCATACCACCTGGGCCAGAGTGCCTTGCACCCTATGCACCACCCCTTATTGCGACACTGCGTATTAATCACAAGCGCATAATTACCAGATCACCAGGCATGATCCTGGGACATAAGGAAGTCCGTGGAACGTAGCAACCGCCCTACTACCTCCACTGTCAGCCACACGATAATGGTTTATTTTAATTATTTTTATTGTGAGCAAAATATCCGATGACCTAAAACAATGTCAGACGCCTAAGAATTAAGGTTTTATTTTTTACTTTCATTTACTTATACAGGGTAATACACACACACAAAAAACGCACAACCTGAAATTATTTTGATCCAACATTTTTAAAGTTTTTGAAAAAAAGAGTGCGAATATGGACCACTTTGATGGTTCGAAAATGCAAACTCAACTCTGAAAAGGCGCATCCTATTTTTTTGAAATTATTGAAAACTTGCAAAAAATGTTAAGTTTCCTTCAGTGCAGCAAACATGCATTAGGTATGAAAAGTGGTCCAACATTTTTTTTAGATTTAAAAAAATTTAAGGTTGTGCGTTTTTGTTTACCACCGTTAAGTACGGGAATGTATTTACTATATGATTCAATAAATTATTTTTTTTTTTTTACTATAAAAGAGATTGTGCCAGTGTAACAGTAAATTACAGTCACAATCGCACAGAAGGTTTTAAAATTGGTTATATTTCGATGTCGTATCGTAGCACCTTCCCTACACTAACAGTTTTCTTACAACATCGGATGTAGGACACATCGGATGTAGGACACATAGGAAACGGATAATTCTACACCGGACATATAGGCACCGCAATTTAGGCACTGGACAAAGGGCACTGGTTGAATGCAAATCAGCAAACGTACAAGTAGGCGCCCGGACAAATAGTCACCCGGACAAATTGGCACCAAGTTTTAGTTAAATTTTTTTAAAAATTGGGATTGGTTGCCTTCAAATTTTTACTGTTTGTATTTTAAATATGGGACAATTATAAACGTAGAACCGTTCGGGGAGGTGGGGGGGGGATTTTCGTAGTTTTTTCGTAATTTTTTGTGGTGAATGAATGTTCCAAATTACGCTGCCTCGTTCGCGCTACCACACTCGCTGCGGCTAACACGTAACAGAGATGTCGGCAAACCTTCAGCAGATTTGAACGCTACGAACATTTTATGGCAAAACTTGGTTCTCTTCCCCGCCCCCCCCCCCGCCAATTTGAGCCAATCCATCCCAATTAGAAATTGATTTTTTTTTTAATATGGTGCCTATTTGCCTGAGTGTGTATTTGTCCATTGCCTAAATTGGGGCCATGTGTCTGGTGCCTAACAATTCAGTACCTATGTGTCCGCTTCTGCGTAGCGCTAACATCAATTAACACCTGCGTATCTCCATTTTACTAGCAGCAGCTGTTAGTTATTTTCTCAATTTTGTGTGTACACTGCTAAAAATTTCAGTTATTTACTGTTTAATCACCAGTAAGATTTTATTTTTACATCACGAACCATTAATAAATCCGCAACCCGCGCTACTTCTTGTTGATGGTTGAATGCAAATCAGCAAGCGCTTTAATTTGTGTTATTGAAGTCTTCACTCTAGCAAAACTAAAATAAAATTAATATCTCCGTTCCTATTCAATATTTTTCGATCAACCTTTGCCAGATAGTGGTTAACTGGGCAGTGGCTAAAATAAGATGCCACCAAAGAAAAAAAAAACTACGAACAGAAGTGATATCTAAAACAAAACCCACAAGGTTGAAAGAACCCGCCAAGTTTCAGCCAATTAAAGTAGTGATATCAGAGAAAAAACGGCTGCCACCAAGTTGCTATATTAGTTGCCAAGCTAATTCCACCGACTATTACCTCAGACGTTAAATCAAAAACTTGACCATTGCTACCGATTGCTACCAATGATCAGGTTTTTGATTTAACATTTGATCTAATACTGGTGGAATTAGCTTGGCAACTAATGGAGCAACTTGGTGACAACTATTTTGGCTCTGATATCACTACTTTGACTTGCTGAAATTTGGCGGGTTCTTTCACCCGTGTGGGTTTTGTTTTAGATAATAATTATCTGTAATCTGAGCTAAGAACACCCTGAGGGCAGGATATAGCAAGACTCGTTCCCTCGTGGGTAGCCCATTTTAATCAGTTCTTTGTACTGATGAATTCCGATTTTTTTTTTTTCAGTGTAGCTATGGTGCACGGGTAGCTGCGAGCACTGGGACGTCAGATTCGATACGCGTCCTGTTCCCAGTTGTACATCTCTGGCTTCGTACAGACCCAGGTTCGATCCTGGCGATGTGGAGTGTATATGTACGGGTTTTTCTCCGGTTGTTTCCCGCCGTTGTACGAGGGTTTCCTCCGGGTACTCCGGTTTCTTCCCTCATGCGGCAAAAAACAGCTGTCATAATGGTGGTACTTCTTCCACTTAACATCTGCCGCCTGGGAATTTGGGTGGGTGGATGCCTCGTGCATCATCTCTATATTATTATTATTTAAACAAGAGATATTATAAAAGAAACAATATTTTTAACTTTAAGCAAACCTTTGAATATGGAATTATTACGCAAAATTATTTTAAAAACTATTTTTAAAATACCTGTTACCAGAAATATAAGAAGAAATAATAACTGGCCTAAAGTCCCATTATGGACAATCTCATATGGGAAAAGAAATCTTCCATTTTTAATACCAAACATTTTTAACAGAATACCTGAAAATCTACGACAAATTAACTGCAAACAATATACTATGAAAAGGGAAATTAAAAAATGGCTGTTGTCAGAGAAATAAATACGATTAATTTTGAAATGTGTTTTTTTGGTAAATAAGGTGGTGCATGTGATAACTAACAATTGTAAATAAAAAAAACTTACTAAATAACCTTAGTCCTACAATAAAGTAAGACTATAGGTGTTATGCAATTTATACTGTTCTGTAGATTCCGTAATAATGTACAATATATCTGGCACATACAAACTCTTCGTAAGCTTAATCCACCCAAAACCAAAACTGGTAGAAAAACCCGCCAAGTTTCCAAAACGATCGGCCTTTGAAGGTAGTGATATCATTCCACTAGGGAAAGGCCGCCAAGGTTAATCCTATTAGCCAAGTTAATCGCACCTACTAATAGTTCGAAAGTTAAATGAAAACTAGAAAATTGCTACTAGCGGTAGCAATCTTCAAGTTTTCATTTAACGTCCAAAATATTATTCGGTGCGATTAACTTGGCTAATAGGATTAACCTTGGCGGCCTTTCCCTGGTGGAATGATATCACTACCTTCAAAGGCCGATCATTTTTGGAAACTTGGCGGGTTTTTCTACCAGTTTTGGTTTTGGGTGGATATCACAACTTTCATAGGACTGTGCACGTACATAAGGTTACACCGTCTGTTTAAGAAGCTTCAATCCCGTTTTTTCGCACACTGACTAACAATCGCTGATTTCGTTCGCTTCGCTCACTCAATCAGCGCATCCCCTTCAGTTGTTTTGTTTAGCCCTTCACCTTACCCTTAATTTTTCAAGATTTCGTTCACAATTAGTCATGCAGAAACCCCCGAAGGTCGTGGTTACTAAAACAGCAGAATGCGAAGCAATTTATTTTTGGGTTATTAACAAAAATCCCATTAGCTAGTGTATGCTCGTATTGTTGCGTAACCATCATCTAACGCGCATCCCTTTATTCTTACGCAATCCACAGCAACGTTAATGTTTCTTTATTTTATCCTTCGTTACAGTTCAGTTTTTAGTTCGTCCAGGCTTTTACAATAAATCTAAGGACCAGTCTTGATTGTTCAAGCCATTGTTGCGTAAAATCTTCGGTTGCAACTTGGAAAAGAAACGAAATTTAAATTCGCCTGTGGCGAATTTCAAAACCCTCCCACGCATTTGTCCTCACCCCTACAACCCCCAAACCAACAAAAGGACCATCCTCAGATCACTATGCATCCGTGTGCAAAAGTTCAGATACGTAGGCCTTCTCAATGTTGCGCTATCCACGAGCAAAAAGTCTATGGGATTTAACATGGGAAAAATCTTATTAGGGCTAGCTCGCTAGCCAGTAACATAAAAACAACGTTATTGACGCATCTTTTTCTCTATGATTGGTGGACACTCATCCTTTAAATTTCAGTTTTTCTTAATCTCTGACCCTTCCCCTTACATTTTCCACAATTTGAAACATTTCTGTCGCATTGGGATTTATCCCCAACATGCCAAAATATGCTTTCAATTGCTTACAGTTAACAGACACATGTCTGCTAGTGAGCCGCCTTTTTATCATTAACAATCAATTTTTAACAATCGGATGTCTACAATGGGATGATCTACTGTTACTTGGCGGCGACACACTAGCGTGGGTCTAGATAAAGATTATTATTATTATTATTACTAGTTGTGCCCGTGCGCATGCTGCGCACCCCTCCCCCCCCCCCTTCCCCCGCCGCCTCCCTCCAGGTGTTTGGTCTTTGGTTTTAAATTTATCAAACCGAAGACCGAACATGTGAATGGCTCCCACATATGCCCTCTCACCCACAATTCCTTTAAACCCCAATCCCCGCACTCCTGTGTTTAGGAAATAAATGCGCCTTTCCATCGTTTCAGGTTGCCAATTTCGAGAATCAATCCTCGTTTGGTTTAAAAGTTGTCTGGTTTAGTAGACACGGGGTTGTTTTTTTTTTTTTTTTGCTCAAACGCTGACAATAGCACGCGACTAAAACTTTGTTGGCCGCTTTGGCACCACAACAGTACCAAAAAACGAACCCAAAAACGATGCGGCAGGTCCCCACACTCCTTCCCCCTTCTGGATTCGCATACGTGTCCCCCCATACACGCATGCCCCCCTCCCCCTCCCCGAAAAATCGCCGTGACATTTTCCCTTTGGTGCAGCCCCGGAAAAGTCGCTGGCGTGTGTTTGGCTGAAGGCTAAAAAAAAAAACCTATCACTGAGAAACCAGCATTCAGTACGCAAGTAATCCCATGTTTAAGTTAATCCTTTGAAACAATTCACTGTGGTAGCGCGCATTGCCCGCCAGACACACACTTGCCCCGACACCCTCTCCCGCGCCCCCCGAAAACGCCGCCCCGTGACCTTTTCCCCTTAGGTGCAGCCCCGGAAAAGTCGCATACGTATGTTTGACTGAAGGCTAAAAAAAGCCCTGAGAAATCCAGCATTCAGTAAGCACGTAACCCTATGTTTAAGTTCATCCTTTGAAACAATTCACGTCGGTACCGTGCATGGCGACATTGTTGCAAGCAACGATTGTTGCCGCCCACTTAAAAACAATTCAATTCTGCTCAATGTCTGGAAGGTTTTTGTAAATAGTTTTGTAACCATGGACATATTTGTTATTAGGTTATTGTAGCTAGTTATTTATTGTGTACAATTGTTTTGTTGCTGGGGGTTGGTGACCCAATGGGTTAAGCTCTGTAAATAAAACAAACAACAACAAATAAAAAAAAATAAAAAAACAAACAAAACAATTCAACTCCTTTCTGGAAGTGAACATTTAGGAAATAAATGCGCCTTTCCATCGTATCAGGCTGCCAATTTCGAGGCCCCGTTTGGTTTAAAGTTGTCTGGTTTAGTTGACACGGGGTTGGTTTTTTTTTTTAGCTCAAACGCCGACAATGGCACAGTCCACGCGACTAACACTTTGTTGGCCGCTTTGGCACCACAACAATACCAAAAAACGAACCCAAAAACGATGCGGCAGGTCTGGTAAGTGGCGCCATCTCTTCGAAAACTTTGGAAAAAGGGCTTATAACCCGAACTTGTAGTCCAAGGCCGTCAATAGACGGCGACATGGCAGGTTTGTTAAGTGGCGCCATCTGTTCGAAGACGTTGGAAAAGTGCTCCAACCCGAATTTAAAGGCGAATCCCGTCAACAGATGGCCCTACAGGGTGGGGTACTTGATTGTACGACAAAATGGCGTGGCCGCTGACTTGGCCACCTGCTCCGTTTTATATATGTAGATTATGTGCCCGTGCACAAAGTCAATCGAGTTTTAGCGCTAAATTTATACGTACATCATAAAGGTTTAAAAATTAACTGTATAATTTCCGCAGGCCCATTAAACAAGTTTCGAGTAGTGATGAGATTACTGTGACAATTCGGGCATAAAGTCGATGTCCTTAACAGCTACTTTTTATAGGTCATTAAGATGCTAACATTAAATTGACGGTGGATACAATTTAGAGATTGGGTGTGAATTGGAAAGTTGAAAGGGGGTCGTCAAACACATCCAACGCCAAAACCGGAACACGAATTCTTGAAAAAAACCGTCGTTTCGGAAAATTAAAACGGTTAAAAAAAAGTACAGTAAAGTATGCAAGCAAAGACCCGGGTTCGATTCCCGTACAGACGATAACACGTGAATTTTTTTCGTCTAGATTTCCGCACAGTGGTCTTCACTGCACTTCTCGGTTGCTACGACGGGTGTTTGTTTATAATGTACCACGAGCACTTCGACTTAACAACTAATGGATTTCCGTCGAAAGTATAAGGTCCGTCTGCAGTAGACTTAGCAAGAATTTATAGAATTGGGGCGGAGAATTTGTGTCTATGAGACCCATTCCGATACGTCTTAGATTCATTCCTATTAGTTCCGTCTAAGTTTATAGAGAGCGCCATTAGTTTTATGTGTGAATTTCAACTCAGTTTTCAGCCTAAAGTTAAACTAAACTAAACGAAACTAACTTGTAACTAATTGTCATTTAGTTTATATTAGTTTCAATTTAGTTTACTTTACATTTGGGCTGAAAAATTAGCAAAAAATTACGATATGGAATGCGTGGCGATCTCTGAAAACTCGGACGGAACTAACAGGAATGAATGTAACCATAGGAGTTGAGTTGTGTTTGGATGGATAAGCAACTTGACTAAACCGGAAGTTTACGAGCGCGGCATCAGAGGACATACCGCCACGCCAATCGGCACTCGCAACCGCGTGATCGGAAATTTACACCTAACGCACTAGGTTTAATCCCTTTAAACCATTTTTCAACATGGCGGAGAAAGCAGACGACGCCTAGTATGTGGTACTAAACTGGTATAACGGTACTAAATTAGATTTAGTAATTTTTTTTTTCAATTTGTCTGCTGCTACATTTTAACGTGGTTAAACTTACTGTTGTCACAAGAAGATGACTCATTCTACACCGGTTTTCTTGCAAGTTGCAAATATCATGTATTCATAACCACCCGTCTCGTGTGTTACAAAAATACGATATTTAGTTCCCCAACAATCGGAGTTAAGGTTTCGTTCGACTGTCAACCTTTGTTACAAAATACAATGGCACCTACGCCTGGCAATATAACAATCTCTTATCTTACTTAGGTTCGATACATCATAAACAACGTAGTACAGGGCATATTTCACAGAAAATTCCACCGCCTACGATGGAATTCCATTCGTCTACGAGCGGATTAACCGCGAATACCTCATGGTGGCTTGGTCAGGCGGAAGTAGCAGACGCGCTTTGTATTCTGGGATACATTCGCGAGTCACGCGTGCCATCGAAGACTACGCACATCGGCTATGCATTTGAGCTAGGAGTTGCTTATCCATCCAAACACAACTCAACGCCTACGATATAACACGTTTCAATAGGATCTTTTTAAAGTTACAACTTCCCCTTCCCAACTTTATAAATTCTTGATGTTAGTTACACACGTAGAAACACCATGGAGCGAACATTGTGAACAGCTGAATATAACAAGTGAGTAGCAACAATGAAGAAAAATTTCGTGTGCCATCATCAGTCCGGGAACTGAACGTAGGTCTTTCGTGCCGACAATGTGCCCGACCACTATATGCTAACTGTAAACTATCAAAGAAATTTTGCATGTCAATTTTTGCAATAAAGGTGAAAACTTGAAAAAGTTGTCCGGAAACAAGTGGCC
Organism: Lithobius niger; assembly: GCA_023313725.1. Taxonomy (NCBI): domain Eukaryota; kingdom Metazoa; phylum Arthropoda; class Chilopoda; order Lithobiomorpha; family Lithobiidae; genus Lithobius; species Lithobius niger. The sequence continues at coordinate 14,966 of JAHWFP010040339.1, forward strand.
TAAGCCAATTAAAAACAGGGTGTCTAGGCATAAACATGATACAACGCTTGGCTCAGAAACAGTATAAATAAAACCAGCACTGGAAGAGTATAATATAAAAATATAGCCAATAAGTGCACAAGTAAAACAATAAAACAGGACGTTTCGGGGATATTTGCACCCTATTATCAAGTGTGGATATCAGCTCAAAGGCTTTGTACAATAATAAAATAACAAATAAAAGTAATGTTATGGCAGACACTCCTAATAAAATACTCGCATTTTCGAAGGAATCTGATTTTCTCTTTTAAAATGTGAGTATTTAATTTTTTTAATATTTTTTTATTAGAAGTGTCTGCCATAACATGATTTTTTATTTGTTCTTTTATTTATTGTACGAAGCCTTTGAGCTGATATCCACACTTGATAACAGGTTGTAAATATCCCCGAAACGTCGTGTTTTATAGTTTTACTTGTGCACATATTGGCTATATTTTTATCGTATACTCTTCCAGTGCAGTTTTTACTTATACTGTTTCTGAGCCAAGCGTTGTATCATGTTGACACCCTGTTTTTAAATGGCTTAGGCCACTTGTTTCTGGACAACTTTTTAAAGTTTTCACCTTTATTGCAGAATTGGCCTGCAAAATTTCTTTTTTAAAAGAGAAAATCAAACAAGATTCCTTCGAAAATGCGTGTACACTATTAAGATTATAACTAACTTACTATATGAAGTAACGTATCAACAAACGCATGGCAGGAAATTTCTGAGCTTCTGACTTCCGACCCTGAACAAACAAACACAACATTCAACAACAAAGTTTAAAAAAAAATGTGTTGTGAATTCACTCTAAATTCGTAGCTTTAACTTTGTTTGTTATTGTGCCAGTGAACATATTTGAAGGCCTTTCATTTGCTACACATTCAACTACGTATCACTTCCGTACCGACCTACACAACGGTAAACGTCTTCTAGGATTCTACACTCGAGTAAAAAGTTTCCCCAAATTACTTAATCACCATTTCTCAAAGTATGGGCGCAAATAACCATCGTATTGCCGTGCCCTTCCTTTCATATCCCTCCTTCTTTTACAAAAAAAAAAAAAATTAACAAAAATGAACGCTTTATTAAATTTTTTTTGTGGACGAAATGTTGGGGAGGGGGTTAAGGTGTGACTGATATTTCCAAATAACTGGAATCCCACTTTTGTCGAAAAATGTGAGGAATGTGTCCGCCTTCAGGTTTTATGAATGAGGTACATTTTTCTGACAGAGCCTGTTGGTTGGGGGGTGGTCACCCCCAAACACTCCTCCCCCGCCCGCCACTCCCTTATTTTTGGCCTTGTTTGCACCAAGGAGTCAGCTCGACTTCACTTAGAAACTGACTCAAAAACAAAACGAACGTCCTGGAAGTACTGACTCCTCTTTCTTTTGTTGTACTGAGGTTTTTCATCACGTCCCACTGATTATTCCATATTCTAATCAATGCAGAGACGAGGACGCAGATTTCAAATGGACTGTTTGAATTCGACTGTTTGAATTCAAGTCGAGCATTAAAATTTGTTGACGTAGGGAGAAATATAGATATCATAAAAAAAATGTTTTCGTTTCGGCCTCCCGACTTTTATGCAAACAAAATAGTGGCGGGTGCATGGCATGCTGTCTCAGTACTACAGAGGGGGTCTAACAGGTTTAAAGGTGCATATTCACCAAATGACAGGTTGCAGCATCTAGCGCGGTCTACCATTTCTTAGTTCTATGTAGAACTTGATTTCAACAAGCGAAGGAATGTGCAAAGAAATTTTGTTTTACACAACAAACTAGCCACGTGCCTCCTTAATTATTGAATGTAAAGTTGGTGCGCCCACGTACACTAGGAAGCAAGCGGTAAAGTTAAGCCTAACGACATCGCGGCCGCTTATGTATATATATATCGATCGTTTTGAAACGATATTATTTTTTGTGTATTCCTTCGCTTGTTGAAAGTAAGGGGTAGACAGCACTAGATAGCGGCAAATGGCTACAAATGCTGCAGCTTGTCATTTGGTGGCAATCCCCCTTTAAGTCAGTTTAATTTATTGCAAATGGTAGACGATTTCAGTAAAACAAGGTAATAGTTAAGTTCTCTTGTTTATTCATTTACCGAGCGAAGCGAGGCACAAATACAGGACTGAATTTAGATTGTGTTTGTCTGTTTGTCCGTGAGAGCGTGTTTTTTTTTTTCTGTTTAAGACACAATGGCATTCGCCATTTTGTTCCGCTTTGGTTGAAATTTCGTGACAAGGGGAGCCTTGGTGCATAAAACTCACGAGTTCGAAGATAAAATTCCTACATCAGATATTTTCGGAGATATTGGCGTTTCCCGTCGTAAGGCTAAGCCAATTTTTAGCAGATGCGGTCAGGGACCCCGAAAGTATAGGGCTAGTGACCCCGAGTACTAAATGAACAACGAAAATTCACATTCCGTAATATACCAGAGTGAAAGTTCTTTTAGTTACAGCCAGTTTCACACGTTCCGAAAACACGCGGTGTTTCCCTTTATAATTTAGTTACCTAATCTCTCCAGTCGTTGCTGACCTATCTGGATGCGCTCATAAAGAACGGTGTAGGAATAGTTCGCAGTAGTGAGCTAACATTTAAGTGTGTTAAGTGCGGCAAGCGTAATCTAATTCAACAAGACACTCTATTAGTTTAGAGAGTGTGGAGAAACTTTTCGAACGAGGAACATGTAACCAAAAGCTTCAGCTCCCAAGTCGTACTTGAACATGCATAGTCTTCGATGCAGTGAAAAGAAACCGTTTAAATGAAATGATTGTGACATGGCCATCCGACCAAAACAAGCTTTAATAATGCTTCAAAACTTTCTCATAATTTGGAGAAACTGTTCACAATGTTGGCTCCATTTGTTTCTTTGTTTAATACCAATAGATTTAGCTAATTTTTTTTTATTTAACCTTGTCGTAGCTTATTCTATATTTTTTTTCCAGGATTGAAGGTATGGAGTTCATGCACCCCCTTGGCCTGATCTTGTTGTATATCGAGGCAAGTCAGTGGGTTCAATTCCCGGACTTAATAGTATGTGAATTTTTCCGTCTATGCTGCTGCTCACTTGTCATCCTTGGCTGTTCACGATTATCGCTCAATGTACAGGGTGTCCACAAATTATTCACCTCATCAAGAAATTAAATTTAAAAAAAAACGAAAACAAATATTTATAAACTGTAAAGTTCCAACTGTCAAAAAAGTTTTCTTAACAAAATGTCTGGTGTTGATGGCCTCATAATAAACCTACACATGTCCCCCTTTTGTTGCTCGGAGAATATCCAGTCGAAAATCGATTTCTCCCCAAACGTTTTTAAGTATGGCTATTGATTTCACTTTTATCGCCTGGGTGATCTTGTCCGTAATTCCAGCACACAAGTTACCTTACTTGCGTGCACTTTGTCCTTTATAAAGCGCTACAAGAAAAAAAAAAACAGGGTAATAAACACGGTTTCCGTAGATATGCTTAAAAATGTTTGGAGAGAAATCACTTTCGACTGGGTATTCTCCGAACAACAAAAGGGGCGCATGTGCAGGTTTATTATGAGGCCCATCATCAAGCGGGTAATTTTGTAAAGAACAAAAAATTGAGTTAATAAACAGTTGATACTTTACAATTTTCCAATATTTGAAAGAAACGCACAGGTTCTGAGTAATAAGTATGCAAATAAAGCCTCGTCTTCATTTGAACTGCCGAGATAAATTGTCGTTTTCGAGTTTGGAGGGTAATCCCCTTTAAGTGAGTATTGAACCTCGTTCTTTGTTGTTTCTAGGTAGCGGTTGGGTGAGACACTAAAATCAAACCCTGAGCTAATGTTTGCTTTATTTTTTGCCCTTCTTTCTTTCATTTATCTGGCTGCCGTTATTTCCAACAAAAACAATGATTGGATTGAGACCGATTCCCGGTAGGTTTGCTCTTATCCTGAGGGTTGACAAAGAAAGTAAGTCTCTTTATCGCTGTCTTACCGTGGTTGTTTTACTGGTGAATCTACCCTCCGTCATCTGCTTTTACTGCCGTCAATATACTTGATAAGGAAGAGAAAAAAGTTCTTTAGATAACACACCCCTAACCTTGTGTGCAGAAAGGAATGTTTTGCGGAACTATACGCTATTGCAGGTAAAGGCAAAGAGACAGAAAAAAAAATAAATGACTGAACGACAGAAAATTCGTGACAGACTTTATAGAAAGGAATGAAAACAGTAACGACCTTCGAAATTAGTCCGGCTGGATCAAACTAAAAGTCGCTCGGGTTACATCGCGAATTTGTAGCCATTTTAACCCGAAAATGGGTATTTTTACCCGAAAAACGGGTATATTTTCAACACGAAAGCGGGTATTTTCAACACGAAAACGAGTATTTTACAACATGAAAAGGGTAATTTTTAACACGAAAACGTCGTTTCGACTATCTTTCACGTGACTTCGACAAACTACAGCAGTTTATTATTTTTTGGCGTTAGATACGCAGAAGCTGTAATGTCGGTATTCTGAAGATTATTTGCAGAATAATAGAACGACGGAAATACAAACCAAATTCGTCCACGCCAAACAATAAATTAATGCAGACTGCCGCAACGGGGGGGGGGGGCTCCCGCTCGCGTCCAACCTTGTGTCTACCTCGTTTCTGATTGACCGATAATCGAGTCATTTGCCTTGTTTTATCGCTCTGTCCTCTAGTTACCCTCCCGAAGGGCGTGTTTACGCAACAAGTCATTCTCGCTCGCCGAATGCTATTTGCTAGTCAACCATTATTTATTTATGAATAGTTTCCCTTTGCTACTAAACGAATACGGCAATAGATAACAAATTGTATGTATTATAAATAACAACACGGATAAAGAACAAAGAGCTACAGTAATTTTAAACATTGCTACAAGATTGTTGTTATTTCACGCTATTTCCAAAATTTGCTATTCTCCCTCAAAGTACAGCTTCTAGCAATGATCAAACGTCGGTAGAATAAATAGCTTCTCGCAGCGAGAATTCAAAATCCAACATGGCGTCCATTTCATGACTATCGAATCGAAGACAAACCATCGAATGCCGGCATACAAAAAACAGTCCATCGTCTTGTACTGCAGTAAAAATTGTTTTCTTGTTGTCATAAATCGACGCTCAAATGTTGCAAGCATCGTAGGCTGTGTCACGATGCACGAGGAGAAGATTTAAGTCTGCGTCGTTGCCATGGTTACTACGTATAGACAACTCGAAAGCCGCATACTCCGGTAAAGGCGAGAAGCAGTCACCAAATTTAGTATTGATCAAGTAAAAGCTAGTGAGCGAGAAAACTTTCGGTGCGTAAACGAGCCCTAAGAGTGCGTTTACGCAGCGACTCGCCTTTGCACTTTCGCTGCTGAAATTTAATCGCGATGGCAAATGTGTCGTTGCCATGGTAACAACGCTTCCTGGATTAGCTAAAATTCGACATCGTTTGAGTAAACGCTTGCAGTCTTGTAATTTGCGACAGTAAGATAAAGAATTCCTCCTGATGAAACAATTTTCCCAATCGCTTCTAAACGCAATCATTGACTCGTTTCGTTGCGAGCTGGCAGAGCTAAAACCGCCGCCATGTTTGAATTTCAGGTGATTTCTAGCTTCTAGACGCGAGAATGCAAAGGCGAGTCGTTGCTTAAACGCGTCCTTGCCCTTCTCCACGAGCATGGTTTGTACCTTACACGGATGAACATGAGACGTAATTTAGATGCTCAATGTACAAGCAACCGTCAGGGGATTAGACAACCGTCAGGGGATTATGATGCGAAATCTAACACCATCTAAACAATTACATGCAACAAGATGATCCGTCGTAAACCGAGTAATCCCAGTAGCACTTCAGACAGAACTCCAAGCCCGTGACAACCAGGTGAAAACGAAAGGGTAAAGGAAATTGACTCGACATCGTGAGAACGACGTAGTTTTAAATATATGAATTTTACCACTCCGTCTTTCACACTATTTCGAGTTAGTTACCGTCTTCCTTTTGTTTCCCCGGAGTCTCATCGTTTTTTTTTTCTGTTTTTTTTTGTCTGAAGTGTAATGACACTACTTTTTTGTATGCTTGGTTTAGTAGTTTTAATTATCACCAATGCTCTCATTTTCGTCTATTAGTGTCGGCTGCTTTTTTTTAGATTTTGAAACGTACTTTTTGCCCAATTAAATTAACTATTGAAAACGGTTCCGATTTATGTTACAAAACGTTTCGACGTTAGTTATTATTTAAACGTTAATTATTATTTGTGCACTTAATGATTTTTCTTGACAACAATTCGTCTGCTGTTTAATCAAGCACAAAAAGAGTTATTTTTTCAGCTTAAGCAGCAACGTTAAACGTACTTTTTTTTTTTAATAATCGTACATCAACAGGAGTACACTTGAATCATAACACACTTTAAAACTCAAAGCCTAACAATTTAAATTGTAAAGGCGGAAAGAAACCCATCTTGCAAGAGCTCAGAAATAAGCTCTGGGTGACCAACTTCCTTCTATACAGAGGATGGAGGTTTTCGGGCCTTGCGGAAAGATTTTCTTTTGGGGAATCCCTGTTAAAGAAGATCTCAGTTTTGGGCTACATAATGAATTTTCAGAAAAAGAATTTCTTTCAATTTTGTTGAAAACAGGAAGCTGAACGAATTGGGTGCTTTAACATTTTTTTTTGTGATTTTTGATCATCCATTAGTTTGTTGACTTCTGCTTTTTTCCCCCTTTGATCCGAGTTTGTTTAGAATGATGTGTCTGAAGAGTTTTGCGGCAGAAGAAAACATCATTCTTAGTTATGGCTTTGTTGTGGTGAAACTGAAGCATATTTTTCAAACTCAAACTCGATGCCATCAAAGAGAAATATGAGAGGTTTACTCTTCTTATCCTTTCCTTAGTGAATCAATGTAAAACGCTAAAGTGTGGAGAGCTGGATCTACATCAAATCTAAAACAAACATTTAAAATCAAACAAGTATTGCGAGGGTTTGGTATAGGAAGCAAATATTGGAGCACTCTGACAGAGCAGAAAAGCTCGCAAGGCATACAACAACGCCAGTATTGATTTCCGACACCGTATTTTAGTGTCATGGTCACAAAATACACAAAAACTAAAATTTCACAGGTGGAAAATCAACATCAACCAAACCTCGATGCGACCATATTGGAAGTGGCCGCTTCCAATATGGCGGCATCCAGGCTTGGGTGGTGTTGGTTTCTCACCTGTGAAATTTTAGTTTTTGTGCATTTTGTGGTGTCGAAATGCGGTGTCGAAAATCAATACTGGTGTCGTTGCAAGCTTGCGAGTTTTTCGCCGTAAACATTTAACAAAAAATTTGCAAAGTCAATAAACCAAGAAAGAAAAAAATACGTGAAAAATACGTGAAAAAAATACGTGAACACATTAGTGTATTTGTTGAACTTGCGCATCAGGGGTCTCCTCCTATCAATTGAAATACGTGACCGCGTGCTTTATGTGTCAAGATTCAAAATTTGATATCCGGCTCATGTCATATCATGTGCCTTTCATTTCGGGTTAACTTTCTTGAATTGTCATTAGAACGGCGAACAGTATCAAGTTAAAGATGTCAGATACTTGATCTTCGAAAGTCCACATCCCTAATTCACCATGATAAATATGTAGATTTCGGGTTTGTTTAGCATCTCCGTAATGTGTGTCACAGTGACAACCCGGACCAGTGCACTGTGACTGAGGTTGGCGCTGATGACCAAGCTGTCGACGCACTATTAAGCCGTAATCCGCCACCCCCCCCCCCCCCCCTGCTAGTTTACTGATTTTCGAACTTGGATGAACATATATGTGCAACATGTGCCAAATTCCAAATAAATAGGACTTCGGGTTCAAAAGTTGTCGGTAGACGGAGACAGTCATCAGACCAGGATGTGTTCCGTTGCGTTGCTTCGTATCGCGCGCTACTAAACATTATTTAAAACATGGTACTAACGCACATTTTAGCAATGCCAAGTTCGAGCACCTAGCTAGCTCCAGCATCGCTTATACTTCAGCACAACTCTTAGGGCGCGTTTATGCAGCGACTCGCCTTTCGTTCTCACAGCTAGAACTTAATCGCGATGGCAAAGGGGACATTGCTATGGTAACAACGCTAAATGGATTAGCTAAATCCGACATCGTTTTTAGTGGATACTTGCAGCCTTATAATCCGTGCCAATAATATAAAGAATTCCTCATGACGAAGCAATTTTCACAAACGCTTCTGAACTCACGTTATTTGCTGTTTTCGTTGCGAGGCGGCAGACATAAAACTGCCGCCATGTTGGAATTTGAGGTGATTTCTAGCTTCTAGCTGCGAGAATGTAAAAGCGAGTGGTTGCGTAAACGTGCCCTTACACAGTTCTAGCGATGTGGGGTACGAAGCAGGGCAAAGGCGCTTCTTATCTTGTGGTGGAGTCCGTCTGTCTATCTCAGGGTTCGAACCTAAAAGTAAAACCCATTTTCAAGGCTTTTCAAGGCTGGAATACGGCCAATTGCAAGGCTCTTTGTACAGTAGGTTCTCAAAATTCCCTTTTAAGATTCCAGTATTTTGCCAGCTGATGTCATCGTTGGCACCATTGCGCGCTTAAGTTTGCAATACCAAGCTAAATCGTTGTAAACAATGACAAACATTACGTCCTCCCTTCCGCTCGCGGGGGCCCCCCCCCCCCCCGCCAACCCTCCACAAATGGACAAGGAGGAATAAGGAATGCAGCAACTAACACTCAGTAGAACAACAATTGCTCAGCTCCTCCTTGTGGCAAAAATTTCTTGCTCTGTACATGGCACCTCTCTTTTTTTGCTTCCCGTCCAATCCTAGGGGAGCATCGTTCACACAAGAAATGGATTCGGCTGACAAATACTTTCTATTTATTTATTTAATTTTCTTAATATTACCGTTATGGCATTAACCACAGTCCAAACAAAGTACCCTCATAAAATTCAAGGCCACTTCAAGCTCCGACAACAAAAATTTCAATTTTCAAGGTTTTTCAAGCTTTGAATTTTTGGTTTTCAATCCAAGGCCGTGTGCGAAACCTGCTATCCTATCAGTGTACATGTGTCTTGTGAACCCAATGTCCAATTCATTAAAATTTTCCAGAAGCATGGTACGGCATTAATTATCATGCCATTATTTGGCATGTTAGGACC
>JAHWFP010040339.1:24525-49511 GCA_023313725.1 Lithobius niger
GGGGTCCTAACATGCCAAATAATGGCATGATAATTAATGCCGTACCAAGCATTCTATACGCCATGTTTTCTGGATTTAATTCCTAAATCATTAAAATTCTCCGTAGGTTTCTGTAATTTGACTCTTAAATACTAGTATCAGAATTCAACACACCATATACCATTAGGTTCACATTATAGTTGTAACCATTGTTCATGAAAATGGTTGATTGAAATGGACAAAAATGCAACCCGTATACAGACACGGTATGAGACTTTATGACACTGTTCTCATTTTACTGGTTTTAAGATTTTTGTATTTGAACAAACGACATACGGATTTAACATGCCTTCGGCCTTAGGGGTAAATTTAACAACCATTTGTACACGGCTGTAATGGACGAAGTAACTTAATTACCATTAATTACTGCATATTCAGGTTCTCATACGTTTGTAATTGTGAGTGATAGTAGTCGAAATTTTATGGGATGAAAAGAACGGTGCACCTCCCTCCCAGTACTATAAGGAGATGCAGAAGTCCAAGATGCCTTCTCTTTCATTTTTATGCTTATGTCTGACATGCAGTGTTAAAAGACATTAACAGATCATGACGACTTCAATTTTGTTGAGGTGGCTGTCTCACATTAGCGTATAAAGCATTCACGTTAATTGTGACTTTCACCGAAGCATAAAATATTGCCATGCAAGAAGCATGGCATATGTCATATTAATAATTTAGTTTGCTGTTGGATTAATACCTTTTGTCATTACGGATCTGCTCTCCTGAAACGAAAACCGAAAACCAACTTGAAGTTTCCTTTTTAATCTCAGAATTTCAGAAAAAAGAAAAAAAAAAGGGATGACGTCGTAGTCGAACCATCTTGTAAAACGGGGTGATTCGGTTCTTTGAAATGTTCCCTATTTTCATCCTTGTTCGTTCTGAATGTTCGTGAACACTAAAACGAAGTTAGACCCCTTGGTTTAAATGTACATGCATCCATGTTGGCTTTCCTGTATGACTCATTTTTGCGACATTAGTTCAAATGTATGTAAATGTTGCCAACACATTCATTTTCTTGTTTTTTTGTTTTTTTTTTGTTTTTTCTTTTCATGCGAGATGATTTTGCGACATTAACTCTAACCTGTGTAAATATTGCAAACGCTATTCTCAACGGGTCGCACGACATACCGGAAGGATATATGTCCCTTTAAGATTTATACTAGTCCGCCACTATTATAAATAGTAAAAATATATATCTGCACGTATACGCATTACGGAGACAGGAATTCGTACGTAATGTCAGTCCGCTTCAGCATTCTGGCTTACGAAAAATAAAAAATGTGCAAACGGATGACCATTAGCAGGTTGATTTCAAATCATTTAGTTGCTCTTTAAATAGAGATCAGTATTAAAAAAAATGGTCCTGTTCTGTGGGATGCTAACTAGTGAACACCAACGACCCCGTTACGTCGTAACCAGAACTCTCACCAGGTGTCAGCACCTCTCGGGCGGCAAAGACGGGCGATCGTTAGGACAACGCGCAGCGGACTAGGGTAGAGACCAGCGTTCCAGCAAACAGAAATTCGCGCTCTTGGGCGCAGGACAGCATATCGACCGGCACCCTAGTTATTTTTGAACCATGCGATGAAAACGTTTACTCACTGGTTAAAAAAAAAAAAAGAAACATACAAACCGTGATGTTAGATTCAGTGCTTCCCTCCTCATAAACTTACAAAATTTCCCTGAGTAAAGATAACATTTTCCTTTTTTTTTTCCTGTGCGAAAAAAAAAACATTTTTTTCCTTTTTTATTTCCCTTATTTAATTTCCCTTCATTACACCACTAATTTTAAACACTTCCTAATTTTTAACAAAAATGGGCCCAATTTGATTACCACCTATTAACGTAAATTGAAAATAAAATTCAAACATTCAGAACTACCAGAATTATCAGAACGTATTCTCCTGTAATTCCTGCTAGAAGCGAAGGATATGGATGGACCTGAACAAATTTGTACTGCCACAATATTCGTGATTTTAGCCTTAACAAAACAACAACAGACGAGGAATAAATATTAACCAAATTGAGGTTGAGTAAAGGTTTAAAATGTTTAACGCGCGTTTGTTGGTAGTCGAAGGATGTGGACTGGATGGAGAGATGATGGTGAGTCTCGAGTGAAAATCGCAACTTGCAAATAAAACACAGAATTTCCCCATTTGTTCCCTTTTTCTCTGTTAATATTTTTTCCCCCTTCGAAGAGCATCCCCCGCCGCCCCACCCCCCAAAAAAAGAAAATTTCCCTATAAGTGGAATATACTGGTTAGATTTGGTCGAGAGCGCAATGGCACGAATAGATGAGGTCGAGACGAAAGAAAATGTGTTAGGATGAGACAAAATTGTTTAGCGCACTCTGTACGCTACATTTTTGTTGACCTTCGCACGGTGCTAACATTTCATCTGAATGAGACAGACAGGAAGGAAGGAAACATTATAAAGGGTGGGCATGGCAACACGTTGATCATCTGCTCCCAAATCTCACCTTATTTTAGCCAGCAAAACAGTACGTAGCTCGAGATGGCTCCCGACAGACATGGATCCACAATTTATTCAAAGCAAAACACGACTTAATTTTCAGTACTATTTTTCGACCTTGTTCACAATGAAAATCACACAATCAGTAAAAAATACGGAACAACTTGCAGTTGCTACACAGCAGGCTCCATGATGGATTTATTTTTTTTATTTTTATTTTTTTTAATTTTTTCTCTAATGAGGCACTGGCTGTGTTGCAAGTGCAAGTTACTTCTCCCGTCATCTTTTACCCGTGTATTTTTTGTGATCAAATCCAAAATTAGTACCGAAAATTGGATGGTGTTTTCCTTTGAATGATTTGTGGGTTCAATTCTGTCCGGAGACATTTCTACTAACTACTGCTTCATAGTGCTTACGAACTAATTTTGAAACTAGTACATAGTTGAAAACCTACAGACATGTAACCAATAGGAATACATAGCATGGGCGACAGCACAAACCAACCAGATGTGGCTAAAGAGTCATAGAGTATAAATACAGAATTGCACCTGAAGAGCCACAGGAAAAAAAACAGAAGATGAGGTTAAAGAGCCACAGGAAAAAATAAATGCAGAAAATGTGACTGAAGGGACAGAAAAACAGTGCAAAAGATGCAGATAAGAACCTAAAAAAAATGGAGAAGATGCGGCTAAACATCCACACAAAAAATAATGCAGAAGATGCTGCTATAGAGCCACAGAAAACAGCGTAGAAGATGCGGCTAAACAGTCACAAAAAAACAATTCAGAATCTGCGGCTAAAGAGCCACAGAAAAAAAGTGTAGAAAGTGCGGCTAAACAGCCACAAAAAAACAGTGCAATACATACGGCTAAAGAGCCACAGAAAAAACAGTGCAGAAGATGAGGCTTAACATCCACACATAAAACCAATGCAGAAGATGCTGCTATAGAGCCACAGAAAACAGCGTAGAAGATGCGGCTAAACAGCCACAAAAAAACAATTTAGAAGATGCGGCTAAAGAGCCACAGAAAAGAAGTGTAGAAAGTGCGGCTAAACAGCCACAAAAAAAAACAGTGCAGTAGATACGACTAAAGAGCCACAGAAAAAACAGTGCAGAAGATGCTGGTAAAGAGCCACACAAAAACAGTGTGGAAGATGCCGCTAAAGAGCGTAGAAAATAAACGTCATGTAAACTGCGGTTTTGTTTGACGTTTATTTAACTAAATACAGTCTAAACCCCAAAATTGCAGGAGAACAAAATGCCAGACAGAGACAAGTGTTTAACATAGTGGGAACCCATGTGGTGTCACATAACGAAGGGTGGCTTAAAATAGAACGAACAACAAACTGGCTACGCCAGAAATAAGTTAGAGCTAAAAGGAATCCCAACGAGGATAAAATTGGATTTAAAAAAAAATTACAAGTTGTGGCCTTTTGGCTAGGTGAATGTTCGTAGTGCTTTTTTTTTACGATGTCCAGTTTGTTATTTTACTGTAGTGTATTTTGTTATTTTTTCCAAAAACCTTGAAAAAGCCCCACCACGGGGCCACAAATTTATCGTTGTTGGGCGAGGACAAGTGGCCGAACTGGTAATTTTTTTTATCGTTAAGTTTGGGTTAGCAACTTTAACTTTAACAATTTGTCAAATCGCCCTCAGGGGACATTACATGACAAGATTATGTTTATAAGTGGTTACGGTAACAGTTAATAACAATATCAGAGGTATAAGAACATCAGCATGAACAAAGATGCAACAAAACGCAAACACTCCGACCATGCAAGCAGCTTCGTTGCATGGTCGGAGTGTCCAGTAGAAAACTTGAACAACGGAGATATCGCCGTAGTATTCCACGATAGAGGAATAAGGGCGCCCTGTTTAAGTGCCACAAAGTTATTTTTAATTATTCGTTGCTTCCCTAATATTCAGGGCTAACGAGAAGGTTGGGTTGGGGGAGCTGATGGAGGAATATATTTCCAGGTCCCTGCTTAAACAAGCGCCCTAAGAAAGAAAAAAACCCATAAAAGCCCCCAACACATCTTTTGTTCCCAGGTTCGTTTCTGGCACGCTGTCCCTGCACGATTATCTCGATATTGCGAGTTTATCTATGCTATACCATATAGTTTATGTATGGCACGTTAAATGAAATAACTGAAAATTGCGCAGTAAGCAATTTTCATATATTTCATTTAACCTTCGAACTATTGCTCGGTGGGATTAGCTTGGTGATAGAGCTTGGCGTTTGATATCACGACTTCACACGGCCGGAAAGCTTGGCGGTGATCCTTAACAAGTTTTGTTTTGGGGTAGATACATAAATATCCGCGTAGTAAGGTTGATCGCCTTTCAGGCGCGGTAGAGGGGGGCGGTGGGAGCGATCGCCCCTCCTAAAACCGAATCAAACACTTAGGTTATGATAATACAGTATTATTATTTAAAATCATCTTCATTGACAGCCGTAAATTTATTATGATTTCCTATACAGAAAGAAGCACACTTCAAGTGCATCATAATTGTAGTTTTTTTGTTTACGTTGGTTTCGTCCATTTTCTTGCTTTCGTCCACTTTCATTTTGCTTTCGTCCATTGTTATATAGCCTAAGTACGCGCTACCCAAATAGGGACGAAAGCAAAATGAAAGTGAACAAAAGCAAAATAAAACGACGAAACTAACTTAAAAAAATAACACGTAAAAATGGTAATTCTTTTCCCTACTGTTTCACAAATATTTCTAAATTTTTAAGATGGCAGAATAGCTCGAAGACAAAAATCCACGACATGCAGAATCGAACAAGTGATAAGTAATCGAATAAGCAAGCTTTAAGAATAAAACGCTTAGTAGTATGCCAAAATTTTTAGTTGAAACAGGAATTGATCAGTGCAAAAAGATTTCTTTTACTGGTAAAAAAAAAAACAGTAAAAAAAAAAAGAACGTGTATTCATAAGTTTAAAAAATTTGACATCTAGAATCACGATTCGTAAATTATGTTTTAATGATAAAACACAAAAAAGCTCCACGCATCAAACGAGTGAACAGTACCTTATATTTCGAAGCTATAGTTATTTGGCTTCATTATTCAAAGAGGTAAAAAAAAAAAACCCGCACAGCTAATACACGAGCATTTCACATCAGCCAGACTTCATCCGCAAAATAGCTGGCTGATGTGAAGTGCTTGTGTGTTAGCTGTGTGGTTTTTTATTATTTTTTATTTTTTTTTATTTTTTTTTTTACTCTTTGAATAATGAAGCCAAATTACGACAGCTTCGAAATATAAGGTACTGTTCACTCGTTTGATGCGTGGAGCTTTCGTGTCTTTTATTATCATCCCTGAACGCATTTTTTAACCTACGAAATTATGTTTTGGACCCCTAGCTTATGCGAAATCGCCCCTGCGAAAATTTCATCCTGGATCCGCTATGCTGGCGCCTTTACCATGGCAACGACGCTTTTCACCATTGCGCTGTGCATTGCAACTATTGCATCTACCTGCTGTTTGTTGTATTGAGGTGCTGGCTCTGCAGCAAGTTGTTCGAAAAAGGACCCCTATAGGTTGGCAGAAAACACAAGATTTGTTTAAATCAAAGACATACTCGTTCGAGTGGCTTTGTTGCACTCCTGAAATCATCAAATTATAGTGTCCGCGGCCTATCTTGAGTTCGCTGCAGAAGGAACACATATAGTCGATTGTACGTTTTTAATAGCAGAGTGCCTTGCTGATATCCAGGATGGTTACAAAAACAATGGCAACCGCCGATTAAAGCCGCCCCCTCCAGGAAGACGTAGCCGCTCATAAAATACTTCCAGGACTCGAGATGCGCCGCGCACACAATAAATACATCCTGGGTCCCTTCCGCGAAGATCTGGTGAACATTGTAAATATTGGGTTTAGTCGACTTCTGCGGCAACTCTTGAAGGACCAAGCCGCCAAATCAACATTTTCAGCTTTAACGAGCCCAACTTGTGTAGCACTTCATCTCGCCGCGTGTTGTTGAGCAATAAATCCATATAGCGTTTATCACGCGCCGGCAGTTAAAACTGCTTCGCCAAAAACGGCCCGGCCGCTATAATTTCATCACGGCTGCTTCATGTATAAAAGATGCGGCCGAGTTTCGGGCTAAGAAGACAAACACTAATCTCTTTAATGTAGCATGATACAGCGATTGTTGTGAGTGGAAAGTCCCTGACCCCGTCTCTCCCCCGAAAGAAATAGCAATAACCGCAACACCCCCGCAAAGAGAGTCTTAAATGAGAAACCTACTAACCATAAATATTCCACGCGGGACAATTTCATTACAAGCAAATGATACATGCCATCAATAAATAACCTTCGTTAAGAGAATTCATAACATCTTAATGAACAACACTTTTAAATTCGTTGTGCAGGCTGCCCACTGCCGGCCTTTCGCAGAACTGAATGTGATAGATGTTATGCTTTAGGATTAGCGTGAAAGGAGTTAGTTCCACATGGGTTGCCATACTTAACTCGGCAGTCTTGTCCGTCGTTAAAAGGCAACTGGAAGCCCCATAAAATCCGAATATTTTCAGTGATTTATTCAGGGCTGCATTCGTTCAGATGTGGCACTGCATGCGTTGCTGCATACAAATTACTATATAATGCAACACAACTAATGCTGCGTGTTTAGCAGTGTACAGTATGCCACGTTTTACGATTACCAGCCTTAGTCGCTTAGGTGTCATAATTGAACTCGTGTAACATGCAGGTTTGATTTAGGCAAGTTACTAATCGTTCAGCTTCCATTTTGCATGAGTGCCACATGCAGGTTTAATTTAGGTAGACTGATAGTCATTAGCTGTTATTACTTCATAAATGCAGGCTTCATTTAGGTATTTAACCCTGTATCTACCGGTACTTCATGCGCGCCACATGCAAGGTTGGTAATCCAATCTATAAATTCTGTTTTTGCATGGCTACAACAATGCTCAAGAATGGTTAAGAATGGTTGCAAACGTGTTCTTCACACTTATTTTGAACACATTTTGTACGCCTATTATTCAAACGTGTTTTGCAGACTTTTAGAATTGTTACAATACCATCTACTTTACAAAGCTAGATTCTACTTTGGATCACTACTCTGGGTTTTGCAACAGTTTTACATTCTAAAACGACAACACTCCCTTCTTTAACAACTGTAATGCTGCATCGTTGTCAATGTTGCTCGATTCCAAAGATCCCCTTCAGCAAATAAGGGAAATAAGATATTGCCCCGTCAGACTACAACCAAACTTTATTAACGCACGTTTAGTATTATTTTGAAGCTTCTTATTAAAGGGGGATTGCCACCACATGACAGGCTGCAGAATATATAGCCATTTACCACTATCTAGTTCTGTCTATCCCTTACTTTCCTCTCGAAAGGGATCTCAGCCTTGTTCCCTCAGACACCGTTCCAACTCTACGTCTGCGGTTGCACGCTTTTTGGCAAACCTTATGGGATAGACATGACGGCAATAAATTGAGGGCTATTAAAGGTGCTGTCGAGGAATGGCACTCGGCGTGTCTCCACAGTCACCGTGAAGAGGTGGCGCTGGCCTGTTTGCGCATTGGTCACACCCGACTTACTTACTGTTTCCTTCTGATGGGGGTTGAACCTCCTGAATGTTATTGGTGTCGACGGCCACTTATGGTCCGGCACTTCCTTGTTGATTGTCGCCATCTTGATGGTGTTCGTCGTCTTGTCCACCTTCCGCAGGACATTGCGCGTCAATTGGGTGATAAGTCTGTCCTGCTGTCCGGTGTTTTTCGATTTTTGCAGGAAGTCCAGATCTATGATAATCTCTAGATTTGCGGTTTGTTTAATATCTCTGTAATGTGTGGTGCAGTGGCAACCCGGACCACTGCCCTGTGACTGAGGTTGGCGCTAATGACCTAGCTGCCAACGCGCCACTAAACCTCAATCCCCGCCTTACTTTCAACAAGCGAAGGAACACACAAATAAATTTCTTTTTATTAAACAAACAAGCCACGTCCCTCCCTAATTATTGAGTGTAAAGTTGGTGCGTACACGTGTTAAAGTTAAGTCTAACGACATAACGGGCGCTTTTTTCCAGCTATCGACCGCTGCGAAATGCAGATTTAGAACTGCAAGACGATAATAACAGTGATATCGTTAACCTTGACCACTTAATCGCTGCTGCCCGTGGACGCACCAACTTTACACTCATTAATTAAGAAGGCACGTGGCTTGTTTTTGTGTAAAAGAAATTGCTCAGTGCTACATAGAACTAAATAATGGTAGACGGCGCCAGATGCTGCAACCTGTCATTATGTGGATAGGCACCTTTAAAGCATTGTGGCTCGATGGGACTGACTGTTGCTTCCTCTTCGATGAACAAGGAATATAATAAAATCAACCCGGCAAGCAACAACGAAACCGTTGCAAGGTCTATCAAAGCGCATAGTTAAAGCACTGTTGCTTGAATATGTTAGGGCAACAAAAAATAACGAATTTTCCATTCTTCCGACAACTGTATTGCTCTTCGGCACTGCTACACGAACAACAGTAGAGTAGTAAGACAGTTATAGCATGGAGTTTAATGCACACGAGTGACGTCTTCGAAATTTCTCCCTCGGACGAGTCCCCAGACCCCTTGGACGTCATTCTACCGAGTGTGTGTATTAAATCGCTTTCACCAGCCCATTGTCGCAAAACCCATTCGGCTATAACCATTACCTAATTTAAGCAGGTTTCCCATCGTTTGGCATACACGCGGGCTTGATTCAGGCAGGCTACTATTTTTTGTTCAGCTATCATTGCCGCATACGTGCACCATGGAGGCTCTACGCAGTGTGTCTGTCATCACTGCATCCGTGCCACATGTAGACTTTATTTAGGCATGTTATTAATCGATCAACTATAATAATTACTGCGTACGTTCCACATAAAGCTTTAGTCAGGCAGATTGCTAATCGCTTAGCTCATTACTGCATATACGTGCATGCCACGTGCAGGCTTGATTGAAGCAGATTACTAAGCCTAAAATCACAGCTGTTATTTTTCACACATTCCACAAACAGTGTTGATGTTTTCAAATTATACTAGCCATTCACCTGCTAATTAGGTTACTGCAAATGTGCCCCACGAAAACTTAAATGTTATCTGATGTAACCATAAATAGAAAAAATCATTCTACCCATGCTGTAACTAATGCTGTTATTACTTCGTAGATTCAAATCACTACTATAATGTTCGCATGCTACAGGTCGTTCAGAAGCTTTTACAACACATAGCCATCACCATATGTTCAAAGTATTTGTTCAGCTGCTATTTGCTGCGTAACGGACACAAAAGCCTCGACAAGTGTGTAACCACTATCGTTTCAATTGAGTATCGTTATTGAGTATATTCATATGTCAGTGTCACTGTTCGTATTTAAAAGCAAAAAGCATCTCTACCGATTAAGGAACAATACAAAACCTCAAATGTACGAAAAATACACAGAAATGCCACGTTTCGAGATTACTTCATCTCGTTATCAATCAAAAATTATCCAAGTGGATAACATCAACACACATTCAAAACACTATTAAACACTTTAACGTGTAACTCCGAAACCAAGCTTCAAGCAGAAACAAAGGGAAAAAAAGCCTTAAAAACAAACTGAATCTAAGTCAGCCTGAAAGACTGACAATAGGAAACTGACAGGTGAATTCCACCCGGACTAGCAAGTTAGAAGTGGACAGTGTGGGGCACTGCGCCTTTTTTCAATGCGTTTTTTCTTTGTTTTTCGTTGGTCTTTCTTTGTTTCTGATTTCTTGAATATGTATGGGAGTTACATATTGCAGTTGTTAATAGTGTTTGAATGTATGTTTGACTTTATTCACTTGGAAAATTTTTGCTTGAAAACTAGAAAAGTAATCTTGAAACGTAACATCTATGTGTATTTTCCCGTCCTTTTGAGACATTCTGTTTTTACATTACACTGTTCGTATCACGGATATCGTATCACGTTAATGGCACAACGTTCTGCCTTATGTACTAAACACAGTCTATATATTCACGTAATCACAACCTTTTACCGATGTAAACATCCAAAAACTTTACAGAATACCAATCAGAACACTGACATGTCAAACGAGCGTTTCGACCAGATCAAAAGCATTATTGTGTCGTCAGTTTACAGGCAAAAAAAGGAAGTTATTATCGACCGTTCCAGTCACGTTCCAGTATAAAAGATTTCGTAAAACTAACATAGCCTATTTACACGACTGACCTATCAACGCGTAAAAATCGGGTCGTTTCGAAACCGTACAACTTGCATACACTGCATTTTTATGATTTCACAGCTCTTTGAGAGCTTGCTGTACAGAGGGGAACAAAAGGGTTAAAGGGTTTAAAGGGTTAAGGGAACAAAAGGTTTGGTCTGCTAACAATGATCAAATACAACAATTAAGATTTGCAGTTTTGTTGTGTTCCATTGCATTGACTAGAACATAACAATATTGAAATTCGTTATTGTTGTAGTTGATCATTGTTAGCATACAAAACTTTTTGCTCCCCTCCTTACGCGTGGTCACTCTTGGAAGTTGGCTGTACAGGATGCCATCCTAACTGTAGAAAACAATTTTTTCTCAGTCCACGCGATTCCAATATGGAAAGCTCTGAGTTCTACAACTGGCTGTATGGAGACGGAGTCGGGCTTCGGACGTTTGCTCTTAAAAGCGCCATTAGCTAGAGTTCTTAGAGATGATCTTGGGAATGGAGTCCACATATATATTTTTTTTTTTGGTCTGTTTTAAATTTGGTGCGGTGTTTCACACCCCTTCCGTTTACCATTCACCATATACGTGTGGTAAACTCTTTTGATATTTATTTATTTATGTTACAGCACGACAAGATGGGACGGATTCTGATCTACGATCATTATGGTTTGTTCCACATTACGCTTGCAGGAAACTGACTGTATGGCACCGTGTTTTCTTGCATTACGATTGCAAAACATGTGGGTATCACACTTGTAGACGCTACACAGTTACTGTTCTAGTCTTGCAGCAGGATATTTACGTGTTTTAGCACTCGTAGTGTGGAAGGAAACGTGGCGTCATACACTCAGTTACCTGCAAACATAATGTGGAACAAACTATAGCGTTTAACTGCATCACGGGATTCATTCATCCGTTAAACTGTAACCGAACTATATTGAAGATAATAATTCCGCTTTGACTTAAAACTTAATTTCAGCATAAGAAACTTCTTAGACCACTACGTCATCATAATTGCCGACCAAGAAAATCGTTTCAAGGAAAAGAGCGGCAGCTTCTTGCCTGGCATTCATTTGGGCTGGAACGAACGCCCACAAGCGACAGAAAGCGGCAATAGTACAAATCAACCTAATCAGAGACGTTTCGTGGTCGTATTTAATTGGACAACCTCACTTCCGCTTTGTTTTTTTCATGGTGGAGCTGGTACTGTAATACAGCCATGTAAGGAATTTAAAAAAAAAAGGTCAGTGTTACACCATGGCACACAGGCTTTTTTTTTATCCGTTACACTAGCCGTATCGTTCGCTTCGTTCATTCCGTTGGCGTTGATCCTCCCGAAGTAAGTCCCTACGGAGGTTGGTATAAATTAAAGATTGCGACAGCAGCAAGAAACTCACTGAAAAGGTTTAGTTTACGTGGAAATTGCTCACTTTGCTCGCTCAATCAACGCACTTCCGTGTTTCAAAAACGGAATGTTTGACTACCTTTTAAACCCTACCTACAGGTCTGCCTTTTTCCGTGCATCAGTCACTTGACGCAAAACCAATTTTAAGTTTTATCATATACGGCGATAGCAAAACTAAAACTATTAATTTCTGGGAAAATCGGACCATACAAATGGGTAGGCCGCAGGGGGTTCGGAGGAGGAAGCAGGGGGCAGCCTTTTCATTCCATACTGCCCACTACAGTATTTCGCTCAGGCATGCGGGAACCGGCTACACCGGCATATGTTACGCCGGGGGTACAGCTAGTTCAATATATTTCGACCAAACTTGGCCAGATAGTAGATAGTAAATTTTCCTAACTTTACACCAACTATTACACCGTGCAAGAGTAAAAGTAGGGAGCCACACGGAAATTTGAAAACTGTTCACTTGTTATTTTGTTGTTGTTGTTGTTGTTCTTTTTGTGTGAGACGGTTTTAGAAAAAACTACTGCACCAACCTAAAATCTGAAACATGATCTTAGGCAGAAATTTCCCTGGGCTTTATCCTCAGAGAGACCACTTTTTCGATTGGTCCATCCATTCCGGAGTTACGGGTCCCTGAACGATAATTTTTATTGTTTTACATTGTTTTAACCATTGTAAGTTGGGCCTTAGGGCTTCGGGGAGATCACCAGGAGTGGTTAACGCTCGTTAAACTCTTTGAAACCCTTTGAAGTTGGGAACAATGCCACTCAGCAAACTCTAGATCCATTCTTCGTGCACGTTTTATGTCTTTACTAAAAAGTTCATTGTTGAAGGGCAAAATGAACGAATCCGTGTTTCAGCTAAAAGCATATAGATTTAAACCAAACTAAGCTACGTTGCGGCCTCGAAATTGGCAGCTAGAAACGATAGGATGGCGTATTTATTTCGTAAATGTAGGCTTTCAGAGCTGAGTTGAATTGTTTCAAAGTGGCCAGCAACAATGCATGCATAAACAATGCATACATACACCTTTGTAGCACGACGCCATAGCCGTACAAAAGGTACACGGATTACTAACAAAAACGTCAAGTGTGCCATAAAAAAAAAGGGGTTATATGATTGAAGTTTCACTTTACTTGTTAAAATGTACACGGATAAAATTTGGACGACTTTAAATTGAAATAATCAAATATACAATTGAAAAAATTGCATCTGTTTAAGTGCTGTTGTCCTTTACCTATCATATATTTCAAACGTAAAGCACAACAGCACTTAAACATATGCAATTTTCTTAATTGTACATTTGATTATTTCATCCAAATTTTATCCGTGTACATTTTTTAACAAGTAAAGTGAAACTTCAATCATATAACCCCCTTTTTTACGGCACACTTGACGTTTTTGTTAGTAATATGTAGTATGGTGCAAAATATGTCGTTCTTTATAATTTTTTTGGGAAACCAGTCTACATCTGCATTCGTTCGTACTTAAGACTCCAATCTCAAAGTTCATAACACATGTCAACAATGGTTGGTCCGAAAACAAAGAGAATTTTGATTTCATATTGATTTTGAGATCGATAAATTATAATATGTCGTGGTTATGTTACTTCGTACTGAAGCAAAACATGACGTCATAGTTTTATCAGGAAATGTTTACTTTGGAAGGTCAAAGTTTGTTCAGGCATAATAAACTTTGCATGAACGAATCATGACGTCATGAACAAACGTCATGAGGGTGAAAAAAAAACTTCGACGTTATTTTTGCATGTCTTTATCGCGTATTCGAGGGTAATAAAATCAAGTTACAACGACAAAAATAAGCCTAACGGTTGCGCAATTTAATTACCTTACATTTCGTCCTACCCCCATTTTTATAGGCGCCTTTGTTCAAGAAGAGTAAAGGTACACGCAGATCATGCGTTTTTAATGATTTCAGATTAGAAGAGATGGCTGCATGCCAGTACTCGATGGTTGCCGCATCATAACAAAAAAAAATCATCGACTAGATTGTACAATACCACAAAGCCAGACTCATCCAAACTCGTCCTTCTGGAAACAGTTTCGTACTATTATTAGCCGGAAAAATGACTGTTCGCCGCAAGTTCAACGCTTGCCGAGTAAGTTCATGTATTTAAATATGTAAGTCCGATCATTTGTATTCTGTAAGTGTAATTAAATTGCAGTTTCATTTTTTATTATTTTTTATTTTTAGCTCTTAGCTCTTCTTTGAAAAAGAACCCCACTATGCTTTGAAAATTTAGACTCCATTAAAGTGTGGTAAATGCAACGTCGTCGGACTAGCTTTGTTCATTTACTCCAGTAAAAGTTCCTAGTTGTGCTTCATAGTCCCTGAATCCCTGGAAGACAACAATGAAAATAAGTTAAGTCCCAAGAACCTAAAATAAACAAACTTTAATTGTCGGCCAAATTAGCCTTCTTCATCACAAGATAAAAGCTTGCCAAGCAAGTTCGTGTTCAGCCACAAAATCGCCGTGTTGAGGTCAACATGACGACTCAGACCGATTTCGCATTGGTAAATTCAAGTGGTACTGGCCGTGCCAAGGAGAGATAGGCACCGTTTTATTAACCAACTTGAAATCGGGCCGACCCAGGCCGGGCTGCTATTACGAGAGCCGGCCCGGCTCACACCAATGGCGTGCGCCTGGCTACGCCAGGCACGGCCAAGACCGCTTTATTTACCAACGCGAAATCAAATTAGGGACGGATCCGGCCAGCGCCGCTTAAATCGGAATGGTTTACGAATGGTTCTGCTGTGTAGCGGCAGAAAGTGGAATGTGTCAAGTACCACAAACCGACACGTGGCGGTGCTGTAAATCGTTATTAGCGAGCCGTGGAATTAACCAACGCGAAATTCGGCCGACCGGACCAGCAGTGGCTCCGATCGGTACTGGCCGGCCCGCCCCAGAGTGGCTGTGGGCTTGCCGCGTGAATTTACCAATATACGAAATCGGTATCAGTGATTTTACACTACCTCGCTTCGCTAGCTTTTATCTTGTAACCAAGGACAAAATTTGGCACTATATTTGGCACTAAATTTGGGCCGTGTCACTGTGGCTCAGCAGTATGACCTCGGCATCTGGTTTCAAAGGTTGTGAGTCCAATTCCCCGTTCAGGCGGTGTGACATTTTAATCCAAAAGGAAACGTAAGTAGAAGTCTTGGGAGCAGACACACTGGAATTACTCAGACTCACGTGTGACCTTTCCTTGACATATTCCTTACTGCATGACCGGTAGGACGTTAACTATGGACACTTTTTTCCCCTTAAATTCGTGTAACGTTACGAGGGGTCACCCTCTCAAATTATCGATGCTCCCATCTTCAAGAGAATGTAGAAAGTTTTTCTTCTCAAATCGTGTGGTGAAAATTTGGAACGGGATTCCAGAAGAGGTAGTTACAGCCCCACCCCTTAATATTTTTAAAATGAGAGTATCGAAACAGAAACCATTTAAATTTAACAAAATATGTCAGATGTAAATAACTTTTTTTTAAATTATGAGGATTGGTATTAGTGGTCTTGCTTTGCTTGCCCTTCCTCGTCCTGTTGTGAATTTTTTCTTCGTAACGAAATTTAAATTAAAGTAGGTTTACAGCTGTATTTATATAACTAAATTAAAGCGTTCTCTTTTTCCAGGGGGTGTCCTTCATGAGTAGGTTCGAATCGCGTGATCTATTTTTGAATTTTTTAAATTTTTTTTTTAATTTAGCTTGAGCTTTAAGTCAGCCGAAGCCGAAGCAATTTAAGTCAGCCGAAGCAATTTAATGCTTGTGTGGGTGAACCGGCTTAATTTTGAACATTACCAGATTAATAAACAAAAACGTATCGTTAAAAATTAAAAGTAAGGGTCTAAAAGTCAAAACCTGTAAGGAACACGGACAAGCTTTGACTGTAAGGGTCTAGGTGTCAAATTTGGCCAGTAAGACACTGCTAAGCATTAGACCCTTACTACCCGGTTTTTGAGGAACAGCTGTCCGAGATCGTCCTATAAAGACCCATGAGATGATCCAATGATAGGGGGCGTGGGTTTCCTACATTGCTTTAGGTTGACATTTTTCCGGCTTAATTTTGAACATTACCAGATTTGTTTGAGAGAAGAAATATCTGGTAAAGGGAGGAGCCAACTCGGGGATTTGAACCAGGAAACCGCCGATCATCTGCAGGGGCCGAAAGATTGCCTAGAATTGGCCAGAATAGTTCCCATAGCCACTGAAGAATTTGCATGTGAGAATAAAAAAAAATGTCTACTTCAGCACTTATCAAGGGATTAGACGGAACATTTATAAGTCCCACTCACAAACAAAACACAATTTTCCCGAAATTCTTAAAACTTTTTTTCTTTTTTTTTTCTGAGTGTCCATCTTTAACATTTCAAAAGCAAGCAGTACCATTACAGGCAAATTATTACCTGAAACCGTCATATTCCCAGTCGGCGATCATATTAGATTTCGAATGTCAGCAAAATTTAGACTCCCGTCTGCTGACGCGCCTCATCTGCGCACGAACGCGTTTCAGAATTTTCTCTTTCTGCCGTTTTATTGCTCATGACATGACGGGCGCACGTGATGTCAAATTGGAGAAATTAATAAAACATGAAAGACGGCGACAAGTGTCAGTCGTCAAAATGACAATTGTAACTTCATGTTTAAAAATTTAACAAACATGACTTCCGTGCACGATACAACGATCGATACTACCAAAGTTAATACAGACGCTCGTGTTTTGCGCTTACAGCTCAACTCTAATTATTTTATAGTTCCGACCAAAAACATCAGACTAAAGTGTGCGCGGCCTATCTTGAGTTCGCTGCAGAACGAAGACAGATAATCGATTGTACGTTTTTGGTAGCAGAGTGCCTTGTTGATATCCAAAATGGTTACAAAAACAATGGCGGCCGTCGATTAAAGCCGCTCCCTCCAGGAAGACGTAGCCGATCATAAAATACTTCCAGGACTCAAGATACGCCGCCGCGCACACAATAAACAGCCATTCTTCGTTGGATTTGTGATTTACCGTCATTTTTTAGGTAATTCGTTGTCACTTCTCCTGTGTACTGGTTTCATCGGCTCTTCTTACGTGCACTGGTTATTTACCGTTATTTTGCAAGTTTGTTGGTTATCGCAGAGAAACAATCAGTTTTGCTCTGGATAAAGGTTAGAGAAAGAACTGCAATGATAAGGTATAAATAAACACCAGTGTAGCATCCGAGGACTACACTGAAATCGAATGTGCGGCCATCCAGACCCCCAAAAAATTTCAATACGCAATCGTGTTTCAAAGTTAACTGGCTTCATTATTTAAAACGTAAAAATGTTAGAAACGGACGAACAGTAAAAGCAAATAATCGTGCAACAAGGTTCAAACATAAACCAATTTTTATAATTTTATTCATGAACTCCACAATAACTAAACACATAAAAAATATAAACACATTCATAAAACATACTGCCTACAAAAATATCGCTATCTCGACCCTCCCTCGCGCGCTAGCCAAAGCAAGGAGCATTCATGTTACCTAAGGCCTATCGAGAAATAGCTTCACACCATAACTGACTGGCTTGACCTAACAGAAATAACTAAACCTCCTTTACTGGGTTGAGTTGTTGGGTTTCATGAGAGCGCTAATCCCTTCTGGGATTTTCTGTCCTACAACAGACGACGAGAGGGACAATTTAGCTGGAAAAATCCAAGCAGAAAACCTAGGAAAGCCTCCTCTCCTTGCTAATCTTCCAACTGAAGGCAATCCCTCAATTGCCAGGAATGTTGTGCCAGAGTACCTATTCAAGAAACTGTCATAGTCATTGTGCAAAGTGTAAAACTGTGTAAGTGTGAAAATTCTGGACAGATTCATGGTCATGACAATAAGGAGGAATTCGTTTTATAGTGGGTGGCTCATGCCGAAAATGTCTTCGATTGATTTCAATGCTCAATTTAAATTTCTAACATTAATCAATAATCGTCAATGCCTTCGGTTGTAATCTATCATATCATATACCAAAACTGGTAAAAGGGGCCGCCAAGTTCCGAATGGTTCGGCCCTTCAAAGGAGTGATATCAACACACCAAAACATTCGCCAAGTTAATCGCACCGCTTAATAATTCGAAGGTTAAATGAAAACTAGAACATTGCTACTTTCGGTAGCAATGTTCAAGTTTTCATTTAACGACCAAAGTATTATTCGGTGCGATTAAGTTGGCGAATGTTTTGGTGTGTTGATATCACTCCTTTGAAGGGCCGAACCATTCGGAACTTGGCGGCCCCTTTTACCAGTTTTGGTTTTTGATATGATATCACTCCTTTTTTTTAAATTGTGTATTGACTCAACTCCACTACCGTGCAGATGAGTAATAAAGTGCCACGTCAACAAGAAATTGGTTTTCAACAATTTGCTACTACCTTTTGCCTATAGGCCGAACCATTCTCAACTTAGTCACCTCTTTATTGCCTTTGGGTTTGGTTTTAATTTTGTTGTAATTTGTAGTATTTAGTTAGTTTTGGTGTGTTGATATCACTCCTTTAAAGGGCCGAACCACTATCAACTTGGTGGCCACCTTTCCAGTTTTTGGCTTTGTTCACTTTGCTTTGTTTTTAGAGATGATTTATTTTTCTGTGAATTGGACGTGAATACAATTTCTTTGCAACGTTGTTTAGATTTATTGTGATACACTAGTGTGTGCCTAGACACGTACGTCAGTATACACGTTCTCATTGTCGGAACTTTGGCCGTCCAATGAGAGACGATGCCGACAATACTAACAATGGTTATAACAATATTTTCGTACTTACGCGCCCTCCCACGCCATCCCTGTTACGCCCCCAGACTCCAAACCATAAAAGGTACGCAGTTCGTATTGTATAAGTGCACCCATTCGTCCTATTTAATAGCTGGAAGCCTTCCCGTTATCTCGGAATCGATGAATAATCACCCTATGGGATTTAACATGGGGATGAGCGGACGACGGTGCTAGGTAGTAACACATTTTCAACGTTATTGAGGGGCAGATTTTGCATTGAAAGCAGCATAGCTGGCATTCAAGCACGAGTTAATTTTTGTCAGATGGGTCATTGCTCTCGATTTCAACACAATTTAAGCTTTTGTACCGCATTTTTATTTTTCCCCAAGTACCCGAAATGTGCCCAACTATGCTTCAAGTTATAAGACACTGACGCAATGGCGTCGCGCTACAATGGTTTGCAACCTCGACAATTGAAATGATGTGATGTTTGTTGTGATGTTTGTTGCCTAACTTGGCGCGACACACTAGCGTGTATCTAGATAATGAATATTTGGCTATTTGTATAAGGAATAGGTGCGAGGTGTACAACGTGCATTGTTGTATAAGCAATAAGCATAATGTAATAGAACTCCATATTGAATAACAGCAAATTTTCCTAATATTTCTTAAACTTTACCGCAATTGTCGCATGGGAAAGAGATTATTTTATCTGATTGAGTTTTTTGCACAGTTGATACTGATGAAACCAGTAACTTTTCCATACTATTAAGTTATGATTCATCGAATATTACAGAATTTCATTAATGGTGACTTTACTAAATTTTTTATAACATTTTTGAAATTTAGAACCATTTTCGAAGCAAGAGACAGTATCTGGTCAAATTTAGCTTATGCACATTTCTTAATAAATAATAAATAATGAATAATAAATAATTTGTTGCGACAGCAACGGGTCTGGCAAGGACCGGTGAGAGGTCGCTAACAACCAGCCGTGATTAAAATGATTTTAGCACACAATATATTAAAAATAAAATATGGTCGGGGAATGATATTGATGGACGTGGGCAGGGGTACGAATGCCTTACCACATTGGTTACACCTGCCAGGGACTCTAAGGTCCCCGATGGCATCGCCAAACGTGCAGGACATGGCAAAGGAATGATGGGAACCGACAACCTTTACGCGCTATTACATTTTGATCATTCGACTTTCATTTTTTTTTTCAGTCCACCCTATTACACAATGTTTTACTTGCACCAGCTAACATGCAAGGTGTGTGCAAGTCATTGAACAGATATAACCTTTTAAAAATTAAAAAATTCTACAAATTTAGCGTCTATTTTGGTAGTTTTTGGAAGGGCCCTTAATTTGTTCCGTTTTTGTTACATCCTCAAAACATAATTTCCCCAGCCACCGAACTGTCATCGTTGACTGTCGCGCTACATGTCCACACGGTTAAAACCGACATCGTGTTGAAATTTCAGACTTCTAAGTACTTCCGGTTTCTAACTTCCCTGCAGTTGGGAAAATTCGTTGGTCGGTCGTTGAGCAAACACGACCTAAATGCGTTCTGGCAAGTAGGTTTCATACACATGTTGTCGTCACACCTCTCGTCTGGCAACGTCAAACGAACCATTTGGCTGGCGCCCAGCTAGGTTATCCAACCGCGCCAAGTGATCATTATTTCATAGCAGGAGGGCCATATACTGCAGGATTTGCAGGGTCCTTGGGACTTCCACGCCTGCTCATAAAATCCCCTACTTGGCCTTTACCAACCGTTGGTTTACCATTAGCAAACGGACGAAAATGAGGAAAGGTCATTTAGATGAATAATTTTATCAAAGGTTTTCACGTGTATCATCCGCGAGCGCGTGTGAGGAAGCAAGACGTGCTTCTTTAATCCGTTATTTTCCATTGCCATATAACAAAGCATGACACTTGATGAGGTCTTTGTTTCAAATTCACCATTAAAAATTCGCTGCCTAGTTCTCTACCTACAGATTTCAGTTACGGGAAATTCAGTTCACTCTGGTAGGAACCAGAGTGAGCTAAATTTCCCATAACTGAAATCTGCAGAAGCTTAACTGGGCACATACCCTCCAAACTATGCATACAAATTTGTCTCTACATCAAATACAGTCAAAAGACTTTATATATAGCTCCGGTTATATATAAATCCATTTCAAAATGTGGCAAAAAGGAGACATTCTCTTGTTATCCTAGGATTACATTATGAATGTTCCATGTCAAATTAGAAGTTCGCAAAGTATGTTGTTGAATTTCGTTCGATGATTGTATCGGGTCCATCGCTCCTCTAAGGCTGGCTATGACAGAAGGACTGGGACTGGGAAGCAAGAACCGCAATATCGATCTAAAACCCCTTCCATACTGGGTAAAAAGACCGAGTCTGACCCAGGTACATCCTCCCCAACCATGCCGCAGCATTCCATTCCGGTCTCGACTCCGTATTTTCAAGTCCTGTCGAACTGGAGACTTACGACCCCGTAGAAAGGGGTGTTCAGGACCGCGCTTCAGGGAAATGTTCTGCCACATCGAGTGCTGACATACAAAAACGAGATAGAAGGAAATCAAGAGGAGGGGTAGAAAAAGGAGGGAAGAAAGAAAGAACGTGTACACCGCCGAGATTGTTGTGGTGAGAGAAAATTAACTAAAGCTCGGGACCTGTCGGAGTCCAATGTGGAAGGTTTGGAGCTGGGTTGTCGCTTTGTGAAAACGTGGTTTTCCATGTTGGCATGCGTCGGAGCCTATAAATCGAACGTGGTGTTCGGGAATCCAGTGTGTTTTTCCGACCGTGGTGGAATGAGTGCTCAACGTTCCATGTCAGTAGGTGATGAGAAACCCTATATGCGGGTGGAGACCTGTTTTGAGCTGTTAAACGGTTGGAAAGGAGGAAACTCACTTTATCTAAAAAAAAAGGGGGATTTAGGAAAACGGGCTTTTTTTTAAATCTCAAAAATACAAAAAGAACAACTAATACCGGTGCGTGTGGTATTTTATACAGTACCAACAAATAATGCAAGTTTCACATTTTTAATATTGGTTAAGGATCTATCTCTGCTACCGTCTGTTGTCTGTTGCCCATCGTATCATAGTTATTGGTTAACCTTTTAGGCCTGAGGCAATAGGCCTAGCCGGCTGTACACCAGGGATGCGTGCGTACTAAAAAAAAAACCTTGACTTTCTTCGCCTGACTTCACTTGATAGACAGTCCAAACGTGTTCAAAGAACTCTTTGGAAAAGTCGGCACAATTCGAAAGAAAGTGCCAACAGTCAGTGCCGACTTTTTATTCATTATTTTTAATTTTAATATGGGGCCTTACATCCTTAAGACATGTAAGGTTTAGAACCATGACCCATCTGCTCTGCTGTTGTTTTATTAATTTTTAAGTTGTTTGTTTTAAAGTTGACGTGACCGTTTACTTTCTTAACGGGCTAAAATTGAGAGGGGGAAGGTTGCCCCCGGGTGGCGTCCCTCTTGTCTTTTGTTATGTATACTCTCGCACTTGGCTGTTACGTTGCTGCTTTTTTTATGGGTTTATGGCCTTCTTTGGGGTTGGGTTGGGGATCCGTTTGATCTTGTCCCCCTTGCTAATGGTCAGTTTCACTTCGTCTTTCGAGCGCATCCCACGCACGCCTTGCTTACGGTTCCCCTCCCACCCTCCCCCTCACAATTGTTTGTAAGATAATTCCTTTTATTGCTATTTTCCATGCTGGTAATCACTGTGTTACTTCTTTAGAACTAGTTCAGCCGTTTCTGGGCCCCTTAAGGGACCAACTGGTTATTTTAACCCCATTAATAATGGGATTATGTATTATGGTTATTATTATTGCTTTGCATTTTGTGTAGAATAGTTATTTTATTATTAATATTATTAAAGAGGCGCGCCATTTGAAGCCACACCTTAAGTTCTCCTTTCTTGATTTTATGATTTAAACCCTTCAACTTTCTAACTTTTTAACTTTCTGCTTTTTGTAAGGGAAGAAGAAAACAACAAAGCAGCACACTGGACGAAACCCATCCAGCTGCATGTTGATACATTATACACCATGTTCAATCTTGCGCTAGATTGAAAGACAAAGTAAAAAACGCATTGTCTGGGATGGAATCCACGCTGTTTGATGGCTGCTGTCTGGGAACGCTGTTGCCCCCAGAAAGTATGAACTCTTGAGCCAAAGAGGTCAATTTCAGGAAATCGAGTTGCTGGCTACCCAGCTGAGCGAAAAGCTGCTCGCAGCAGGGAACGCAGGCTTGAGCAAAGAAGAAGGGCATTAAAACTCAGCCGTGCCAGCAGTTGAACCAAGTGATTATTGATCAACGACGCGACTTCGCTCGAGCGCTCGCTGCTGTGTTTCCTTGTGTGGCCACGCGGTGGCAGCACTTGACGGGCGCTCATATCACTTGCATCACTGCCTACAGGCAGTGCTTGCACTTCCAAGCTTTCTTTCTCTCCCGTTTTCCACGTTATTAACGAGAGGATGATGAGACTTGATTCCAAGTGCTAAAGAACCAGTTTGTTCATCTTTGGGGTTTTAAGACTTCCTATAACATGTATAAGGCTTAACGCTCCGTTTCACGTAGCATGCTAGACGCGTGGTTCAAGCGTTGCTCTGAAGTGAAAGCACAAAGAACGTACAACCCCAATCGTAGCATTGGTTAGTGTTAGCGGGACGCACAAAAACGTGGTAATGCTTTCATTATTAGATTTACCGGTGTTGCAGCACTAAACGAACATTATTTTACGGTAATGGTGACTATATTGTTGAAGTCGTCGGACGATTACTGCTACCTCAAAGGATCGTTTAACACATTTTTAATGAGAATAGAAAACGCCGTAGAAAACGCCGTAGGTCAGCTTAGGGTCTCTGTGTTAAACTCTCAACTTTGAGAGCTTATAACTCCGTCAAAAGTGAACATTTTACAACCAAATTTGGAATCCTGCCTCGACTAGTCAAGGCCTCTTTACAGTCGAAAAATTGTGAAATTCGGTCCAGCCAAATCCGAGATCCAGAGAGGGACCAAATAGACAACTTCGTGTTTTGCTTCTTCTTGTTGTTGTTCTGGGGATGCTTTCGTCTGTCCTCTCTACAGGTCAAACTACACCACCAAAAATCATGGGAACTGGCTTAAATCATTGCTTCCTATGTGAACATGTGCCTTTCCAAGGTTATTTTAGTTTTACTGAAGTAGTTATTTAGAAAAAAGCCATCACGTACTAACTGAAACAATGCTTTTTTTGCTGATTAAAAAACAAATTCTCCCTACTGTAACGAAGTTCTCCCAACGTACAATAGGGAGCGTTCACAAATTACGTAACGCCTGTAGGAGGAGTTCAGGAAATGTGTTACCATCTGTTACGATGGGGAAGGGTAAATATGATGAAGTTACAGGTAACACACTAATTGTGTGCTCATTTTTATCTGCATTCTTTTAGCTAAACTATTTTTCTTACGTCTGTTTAACGACTTAAATTTTTCTTTTACAAATATCTGTTCATTACACCCCTAGGTATTACGACTGCTCATAAAAACGAATTCAATAAAAAAAAAAAATCTATACAACTGGAGGGCGGTGGAATGGGGGGGGGGGGGAGGGAAATAGGGTTAGAAAATGTTACGTATTTTCAGGTGGAAAGGGTCAAGCCAAGTGACACACTGGTGTTACAAAGGGGAACGGGGTCTAAAGTGCTAAAGAAAAAAAAAAGTGTTCCGTAATTTATGAACGCTCCCTTATCTCAGTGTTGGTAACATTCTTGCTGGATTCCTGAATACTGTTCGGTACACTCACAATTCCTACTTGTTAAATGTTACCGCATATTCGTTCTAAGGCAGCGTTCTGTGCAGGAGCAATTCCTAACGTTTCGCGTAGGAATGGTGGCTCACAGTCAGTGTAGATACGAATCCTACACCATGGCATGAATAATTGGTTCCACTGTTCGGTGTAGATAGGAGTCTTATCTCCGGATGAATATACTCTTTCTTACCTACGTCTGTCACGGGGAAAAATCCTATTTCTTTCAGATTTTGCACATAGACTAGCAAGCTATTAGGTGTTGTTCTTTTTTTTTTT
>JAHWFP010040345.1:0-19701 GCA_023313725.1 Lithobius niger
CTCAAGCAACCAACAGCATCACTGGGACAGCAATGCTAAAATTGCCAGGTACAGTACTTTCACAACAAAGAAAGAACATTTTGCCGGCCTCCAGCCAGGCTGGTAAAAAATGGTTTCTTTATGCCTAAAACATACTTGATCGTGATGCTGAACATGCTGTCTTAAAAGAAGGAAATATGGCAGCCCTTTTCAGATTTGTAAGGAATAAGACTGGAAGTTCAAAGTCAATCAATCCCGCCTTTTCGACGAAATGACGAGTACATTTTGGACGATTTCGATAAGGCTAATATACTAAATGATACTTCTGTGAGGAATTGCATAACTGACAACCAGATTCTTCCACATATCACTGGAGTTGCAGTTATTCCTGAGTGTCATACACCAAGTTTCTCTTATCTGAACGTCTTAAAGACCTTTCTTTCATGAAACCAAGCAGTAGTGTTGGACCTGATGGTTTTTCTGCCTTCTTCTACTGCGAGATCAGGTTGGAAGTTTGTACAGCGTTATCTATTATTTTTGAGCATTCATTTGAAACGGGTAGATTGCCGCTCGCTTGGAAATCAGCTGATGTTACACCAATTTTTAAAAAGGGCGATGCATCGAATCCATTATATTACCGACCAATTGCACTGACCTGCGTACCTTGCAAAGTAATGGAACGTATTATCAGAACGCAAATGCTTTCTTTTATTTTAGAAAACAATATTTTGTCTAGTGACCAATTTGGGTTCATTCCAAGGCGGTCAACTAGTCTACAACTGTTATCCATGCTGGATGACTGGACCGGATCAGTTGACTGTGGTGTACCAACTGATGTTATACTCATTGACTTAGCAAAGGGCCGGCGGTGGTGCACAGTAAGCTCCTTGCAAAATTAAATTTTTACGGCTTTCGGGGAAAATTACTTGAGTGGTTAACTGATTTCTTGTCCAACAGAACGCAATGTGTTATTGTTGGTGGCACAAAGTCTAACATAATCAGGTGATTAGAGGTGTACCACAGGGAAGTGTATTAGGTCCTCTCCTCTTTATTATTTTTTTAATGATTTACATTCAAACTCGGAAAATACATCCCTGAGCAAATTTGCGGATGACATAGAAATGCACAGTCAAATTATTGACGAGTCATAATTAGCAACTGCAACTACCGAGCTTTTAACTTGGTCATCCTCATGGCAGTTGCCAATTGCCCTTAAGAAATGTAGCGTACTACATATTGAAAAAGAACGTTTCTTTGTGCCTAAAACATACTTAACCTGATAATTTAGCATTACATTCCTCGAATGTGATTGTTCCCTTGGAAGTTTCTTCCGGTGCGCTGCCGCCTGCTTGCATGCCCCTACCGCGCATGCGCGTGGCAGTCCTCCCTTATAAAAGCGACAGCGTGCACGCTATCGGCATTCATTTTACTCTCAATATGTCAGGCGGTGACTCGAGAGGGGAGGCAGGGCGGGGATAGGTTAAGTATGTTTTAGGCACAAAGAAACCATTTTTAGCCGGCCTGGCTGGGGGCCGGCAAAATGTTCTTTCTTTGTTGCCAAAACATCTTGACCTGATAATTTAGCATTATCAGTAGACCTCGTCACGTTTGGTGGCGGGCACCGTCCTGACGAGCGCCCCGGGATGCAAGCATGCTGTTCCCCAAAAAGTTGTTGGATACCACTTTGATCAGAACAGGTTATAAGTCTCGAAGTTTGGTTACTTGTCCCGTACACTGGTTGGCTTGTTACCATCGTGAATGTTTAGTTACCGTCGTGGTTGGCTTGCTTCTGCTTCGTTCTGAGTGCTTAAGGGGGGAATTGACTACTGTACAAGTAGTAACAATAGGTCGCAGCCGGTGTAGTCCGTTTACATACACGATCTTTGCATCAGGTTGTGGTTCCATACGTTAGAATGCGAGTTAGTGAGGAAGAGAAGTTGGTTTCTTCTTCTTTTTTTTTTAAAAAAAGGTTGGACAAAGGAAGTCTTCGGGTGGTTGTTACACGTCAAGAAGTCAGTCGTTTTAACTCAATCGAGCGGGGTAAGCAGAGTTGCGGAGGTCTTCGAAAACTTTGAACAAAACCCTGTGTTGGTTTTCCTTAGAGCCAAATGGCCGAAGGGATTGGATGAGTCAAGGGCACCGTCGGCTGAAGGGTTCGATAGATGAAGGATAGAATTTCCGTAATGGGATTCAGCTAGGCTGGGAAGGAGAGGCAAAGTCTTGCGCCAACTGGAAGGTAGGACGCCGGCTTGAAAGTAGGAGAGGAGCTGCGGCGGTCAGGAGTTGCGGCTCGGTCCTGCTGGATGCGTTGGCCGGAGCGGGAGCGAGGGGGATCGGGCCGAAAGGGCTGATGGTTTCTCGGCTGAAAGTGGGAGTTAACTTTTGGACGGATTAGCGGCGCTGTGCGGAGCAGGCGGGGGCCGGGCTTCGGCGTCCGAAGGACTAGTGCAGGACCATGTCGGGGCAAGGCGGCAGCCGATAGATCAAAAATCCGATGAAAGAGGACCACAGTTGGGATCGGGCTGGGATGGCTGGCGAACCGGCAAGCATGTAGGAAAGCCACACAGACACGGATGGGAAGTAGCACAATGCAGTCGTCGGTGGTCACCTGGCATGGGTAGGCCGTCAAGGTGGCCGTCAAGAAGAGCTTCCAGATTAGTGGGCTTTCATCTAGTTCAGGACGGCATCATAGCCGGAAGACGGACGAAAGACGAGGAGCGGGGAAAGAGGCTTCAGCTTGACGAGCCTCCATCTTGGCATCACAACTGTAAGGCGGACGGGAGACGTGAAGCCAGGGAAGCGGCAACAACGACATCAAGGCCCGACGGGCGGGCATCGTTGACAACACATGGCGAAATCCCAGAAGAGGTTGGGTGTGGGACACTCACCAGGGGCCACGGCAGCAGAAGGTCGGATGAAGACGCTTAAGGCTTGGTCGGTATCGGAATCCCACGACGACGCACTGGCGGCGGAGGGCCGGAAAGCGAGCCAAAGAGGTAAAGCAGGGAGCAGGACCGGCACAGGGCGTAACAACGGGCGGCGGGCAAGATGTAGAGGCCGGTAGGGATCGGAATCCCAAGGCGTCGTAGAGGAGGGGCCGCAGGAAGGACAGGTTGGTCGGACGAAAGACGTTTAGTCCTACCATTTGCAGAGGTCCGGGTTGATGTCGGTCGGGCCTGGGAAACGGGCGAAGACGGCGACGCAGTGGCGTGGACATGAGACAAGAGATGGTGAGGCCATGGTTCTAACCGAAATGCAGGGGTGAAGCACCAGTCTGGACTAACGGAAGGTGGAGCGGTCCCGGGAACAACGGGAAGGAGCCCACGATGTTTTCGGACGAAGGAGAAGAGCCGGCAGAGATAAGCGGCCGCCCGGCCGGCAACTTAGGGCCAAGAGACGGTAGGCGCACAAAGTCGTCATTCGTAAGTGCGTAGAGTGAGGAACGAAGGCTTGGCAGATCTTCGTCAAGGTTCGAAACGGTAATCTCCCGGGCAAGACGGGTGGAAGACGAGTTGCTTGGAGTGAGGAACGTTGGCTCGGTAGATCATCATCATGGTGCGGGATGGAAACACCCGAACAGGGCGAGTGACAGATAAACGAGCGTGAGGAGCGAGGGATGCAGGCCTGGCCGACTTTCAGCATGGTGCAGTAGCGGCAACATCTGGGTAAGGCGTACGTGGGGCAAGAAGTTCAGACTCGGTTGGCCTTCCTTTACGAAATCGGCGGACCAAATCCAAGACGGTCGAAGAGGCGGGAGCTTGCGGGATCATCAGCATGATACGTGACAGCTACGGCATCAGCGAAGCGGTCGAAGGACGGCGAGGGAGCCGGAGGCAGGGGCCGTCGATGGACGATGCAGTTCACAACTTCTTTCACGGCAGCATTACTGGGACGTGGAGCTTCAATGTGGTGGCGGGAGAGGTGAGAGGCTTGAGCAACAACCCAGACTCGACGGCGACGTCCCGGCTATGGGCAGACCAGAGACGGGCCGAAGAGTTTAGCGTGCGGTGTGGGAGCCACGGCGACGGGATCCAGACAGCAGCGCCTGAGCCGGGGGGAATGGCATCAGCGAGGCGGACGAAAGAAGGCGAGGGAGCCGAAGGCAGTGGCCGTCGATGGATGATCCAGTCCACAACGGCTTCCACGGCTGGCGTAGTGAGACGTGGAGCTTCAAATGTCGAAGGTGGCAGAGGCAAGACAAGCAGCAAGGGGTGCGAACGGGCGAGACAAGCAGCAAGGGGTGCGAACGGCATCCGTCTTGTTCTTCACACAAAACGTGGGTTTTAGCCACGAATGAGACGAGCAGCAGTGGACAGCAACTGTAGTCTTGATTTTCGCTCGAGACGTGGGGTTAGCCACGGTCGAGACAAGCAGCAAGGGGTGCAAACGGCTTCTGTCTTGTACTTCACTCAAAACGTGGGATTTAGCCACGAGTGAGACGAGCAGTGGACAGCAGCAGGTGACTTGATTTTCACTCGAGACGTGGGGTCAGCCACGGTCGAGACATGCAGCAAGAGGTGTAGACGGCATCCTTCTTGGTTGTTCACCCAAAACGTGGGAGTAAAGCAGCTTCGACAGGAACACTCTTGGTTCTTCATTTCTACGAGGTCTCGAGTCTTGTCCCAGTTGGTCGAAGCTTGGTCGGGAGGACAACGTATAAACAAGCCAGGTAGCAAAACCAATCGTTGTCGGAAGCAATCGAAACCGAAACGAGTGAAAGGTGGCTCGCCTGCAACACGGCACATCCGGGAACTGGTGCGGGAGGCGGCCGAAAGCGCTGAGGCTTCGTCGAGGCGTGTCGGCGGAAGGGCGGAGGCCGGTAGGGGGAGCGTCATCCGACAGAGAGCTAGGGAAGCCGTGGGCCTGCGTGCAGCCAGCCGGAACGGCGACGAGCGTCGGAGAAGGTGGAGTAGACAGAGCTTGCGTCCGGACTCGGCAGTCGTAAGCGGCAACTCGGATGAATGGAGTCTTGAACCGGACGAAAGACACGGCAGGGATCTGATCGACGGCGTCGTGGTCGAGGGCGGAGATGCAACGGTTGCCAAGGGTGAAAGCGGACGTCTGCGGACAACGGTTGGCGTTGACAGCTTGCGTCCGGATTTCGGCAGTCGCTAGCGGCAACTCGGGCTAAGGGAGTCTTGAACCGGATGAAAGAAATCGCAGGGATCGGACCGACGGCGTCATGGTCGGGGGGCGGATCCAACGGCGTCATGATGTGCGGACGAAGGAGAACAAGTGAAGCGAGGGCTTCGGATGCGGCGGCCATCATCGGGTAGAATCCAATTTTCGGGCGAAAGCGGGGAACTCCGGTGCGAGGTGGCGTGGAGACACCTTTGGAGGTAAATGAATGCAGATAGCGTGCACGCTGTCGCTTTTATAAGGGAGGACTGCCACGCGCATGCGCGGTAGGGGCATGCAAGCAGGCGGCTGCGCACCGGAAGAAACCTCCAGGGGAACAATCACATTCGAGGAATGTAATGCTAAATTATCAGGTTAAGATGTTTTGGCAACAAAGAAACCTAATTTTAAATGGGATTATCGACTTTCTCCTCTTTTTGTTTTACCACACACAGAAACTGTTAAAAATCTTGGCGTTTGGTTTACATCCGATTTAAAAATGAGAACTCACTGTAACCATGTTGCAAAGATGGCTAGCCAGCGCTCTGCATGGATTAAAAAGGTGTTTACCACCGGTGATGTCGATACACTTGTATGGGCTTTTAAGGTGTATGTCAGGCCGATTCTTGAGTACGCAAGTGCTGTTTGGTCGCCTTACTTGAAGGGCGATATAAACCTAATTGAATCTGTACAGCGTCGCTTCACCAAGTCACTTCGTGGTTTAAAGGAGTTTTCCTATGCCAGGAGGCTTGAATTAACTAAATTAGATTCGCTCGAATTACGCCGTCTGAAGGCTGATTTGTACCTTACGTATTCATTACTGCATGGGCTTGGTAGATGTTGACTTCTGCAGATATTTCGAGCTCCGTGCTAATAAACGTACGCGTGGTCATTCTCTAACACTTGTTGCTGGAGCGTTCCAAACTGACTGCCGGAAGCACTTTTTTGCTAACAGGGTTGTCAAGGTGTGGAATGATCTACCTGGCGAGTTGGTGATAGCAACCTCGTTACTTTCTTTCAAACGAATTTGCGGACTGTAGATTTGTCTAAGTACCTGTCTGTTTTTATGTAGTTTTTTTTTCTTTTGGTGTTTTAACTTTTGTTAGTGCCATACTGGCTCGTTTTACTGATATTGTTGCCATGTTTCTCTATTTTATTTATTTTATCTTTTTTAACTGACCCCAGAACATTGTTCTGTTAGTTTTAACTTTACTACTCTCTTGTTTGTTTGCACATCTTGTTTTTATTTTTGGTTGCTTAACAACCTTAGGCTGAATATTAGTGATACCGGTCCATTTCAGGCCTGTGTGCTAAAGCACCAAATGTTTTATTATTATTATTATTATTTTATTATTAACCTGTTAATTTTAGCATTACATTCCTCAAATGTGATGGTACCCTGGAGGTTGCTTCGTGTGCGCAGACGCCTGCTTGCATATCCACTGCGCATGCGCGGCGCAGTCCTCCCTTATAAAAGCAAGAGCGTGGACGCTTTCGGCATTCATTTTACTCTAAATATGTCAAGCGGTGACTCGAGAGAGGAGGTAGGGCGGGAGTTACGTTAAGTATGTTTTAGGCAAAAAGAAACCATTTTTAGCCGGCCTGGCTGGGGGGCCGGCAAAATGTTCTTTCTTTATTGCCAAAACAACTTAACGTGATAATTTTAGCATTATCAGTTGACCTCGTCAAAATTGGTGGCGGGCACCGCCTTGACGGGCGCCCGGGGATGCAGGCAGGCTGTCCCCCAAAAAGTTGTTGAAAACTTTGCACTTTGTTTAGAACAGGTGATGAACTTCGAAGTTTTCGTCTCTTGCCCTCTTCTCCGGTTGGCTTGCTTCTGTCATGAAGGGGTAGCTTCCAGCGTGGTTGGCTTGCTTCTGCTTCGTTTTGAGTGCTTACGGGGGATTGACCACAGTACAGGCTGCAACGATGGATCCTAGCCGGTGTAGTCCGTTTTCTTTCTCGACATTTTCCTCAGGTTGTGTGAGGTGGAGGTCGATGGGTTCACTCAAGATGATGGTGTGAGGATTCACTTCGGTCGGAGGGTTTGTCGTGGGTAAACGATGTGGAGATTGCCTCGATTGTTATGAGTTACTGTGTTGGTCATTCAACTCCTGTGTTGTCTCATTGTTGTGGAGATTTCGTCAGGTTGCGAGTTAGTGAGGGGAAGAAGTTGGTTCCTTTTTACTCGTCAATTTTTGTTGAGTTTGTGTTATGTGTCAACCTGGTTCGTTTCTGAGAATATTTGCTGAAGAAGTTTTGGGGTCTTAGGAAGAAAACTTGTGTTGGTGTGAGCCGAGGCATTGGGCTTTCCTCGGAGCCAAATGGCCGAAGGAGTTGGATGAGTGAAGGGTACCGTCAGCCGAAGGAGGCTGAATTCGTGGGGCGAAAGGGAGCCATGGTGTATTGGCTACGAAGGGAAGGCGTGAACGGAAGAGCTCGGCCAGAAACAACCTGTGGGTTGATGGGCCTAGATAACAGGAGTCCAGGATTTAACGGTCGGATTGACGAGAGAGGCTAGTTTTGTGTAGTGATCCCGGGAGGTGATTGGTGGAGAGAACTTCCACGGAGGTGGGGTTTAAGCGGTGGTAGAGCTAGGAGTGTCGGCCGAACGTCAAGTATGATAGCCGAAAGAACGTCTGTGTTGTGGGTCAG
Organism: Lithobius niger; assembly: GCA_023313725.1. NCBI lineage: Eukaryota > Metazoa > Arthropoda > Chilopoda > Lithobiomorpha > Lithobiidae > Lithobius > Lithobius niger. The sequence goes on from JAHWFP010040345.1 coordinate 7,753, forward strand.
TTCATGCCAGGCCGGGAAGAAATGGCGGAGTCTTGTGCCGACCGGAGGGCAGAAAAGGCGAGGGCGTCATTGTTGGACTTGCGAAAGGAGCTCCTGCCCCCCGGTGAGGAGTGACGGCTTCGGCGGTCAGGAGTAGTGGCTCACTTCTGTTGGTTCCTTTGGTCGGAGTGGGAGGAGTCGGATCGAAAGGGCTGTTTGTTTCTCGGCTGAAAGGATGTCCGGGAAGTGAATAAGTCTTTCAGGCGTAGGAAGTGTGGCGGATGTAGGGATTGTCTGGGCGGCCAACGTTGAGGGCGGTCCCGGCAGCGAAGGGTCTTGAGTAGCGGGCGGAAGGGAGGTCCTTCGTTTCTTCCAAACACCCAAAGGGGAAGGGGCGCATCGTTTGTGGCTTTCATGGCTCGAAGTGGAGGCGACCCAATCTTGAGTACGGGCGTGACGGGTAGAAGATGTACACGATGGCGGTGGCATTGGATTGTCTTCCATCTTGCGGACGGCGTTAAGGACGATGTCATGTACCTCGCTACGTGTGACACTATGGCCTGGGCGTGACGAGAGGTCCAACGGAGAGATCCGGGCAGGTGAAAGAGCATTTCTCTTAGTTTCATGGTAGTTGTCCTTCGCAAGTTGTAAGTTATGACGAAAGGAAGAGAGATCTATGGGTTCAACAGGTGGGGTGCGTTGGTCGGTCTGAAGGGTAGACGCTGAAGGGCGTTATTAAGGCCGTAGGAAGCGTCGGTGAAAGGCGCAGGGATGATCGGCTCTATGGCGGCGAGGTCGGAAGCAGAGATCCAGCAGTCGCCAAGAGCACGAAGGAGAGTCTCTCGTACAAGGCGTTGGCGATCATCGACGAAGGCTGGGCCGAAGGAGATTGTTTGGTCCTGCGAAGGGACGAAGCAGAAGGGGGGGGGGGCATCCTTCCTATGGAATCCACAGGCGTGTGAAGGGAAGGCACCGAAGGGAAGGCATCGGCGTTTGCGTTGAGCCAGGTGGAGATCCAAATAATGATCGGTCTGCAGAGTCGGAACGAGACATGATGATGGACGCTGGATTGGCGAAGGGATGGGCGAACGGCTGAGCTTGACCGGGAACGTTCAGTGGGTCGTGGGACCGTGAGACATCGGGAGTTCGTGTGGTGACGGATGTAGACGGCCGAAGGGCGTAGGGAGTCATGGCATTTTCTGTGTGTCGTGCGGCAATGGGGCGGGTTACTGAAGACGTTGTCCGCCAAAGGATGGGGGCCCTAAGGAGCCAAAGGCAGGTGGGGTCTGGCTGAAAGGTTGTGTGTGCGTTCCCGATGATGAACTTGATGGGAGGCTATGATTCCAACTGAAAGGCAGGGGTGAAACACCAGCCTGGACTAACGGAAGGTGGAGCGGTCCCGGGAAGGGACCCACAATGTTTTCGGACGAAGGAGAAAAACCGGCAAAGATAAGTGGCCGTCCGGGCGGCAGCTTGAGACCAAGAGATGGGAGGCTCACATAGTCGATATTCGTGTAGGGAGTACCGTGCATGTCCATGTGTGGTTGGATCACTGAGGCAGTCATCCAGCAGCTTCTTTGAGGCTGTTATGTTAAGTTGATAGGTGTTGAATTTTTTGCAGTGAAAAAGGACGATTTGTTTTGGATGAGACGAACATCAGCCGCTCGTTCCCGTTCATGTAGTCACTCGTTCCCGTTCCTGACTTGGTTCTTCCCTCAAAACGTGATTTTTTTTAGCCACGAATGAGACAAGCACCAGCGTGAGCAGCAACTGTCTTGATTTCCACTCGAGACATGGGGTGGTTGTGGGCGAGACAAGCAGCAAGCGATGTCGATGGCTTCTGGCGTGATATTTACCTCAAAGAGTGAGTTTAATCACGAATGAGGCGGGCGCCAATGTAGATGGCAACTGTAAACTTGATTTTCGTTCGGAACGCGGGGTTAGCCACGGTCGAACCAGCAGCAAGAGATCGAGACGTCCTCCGACCTGGCTCTTCACTCAGAACGTGGGTCTTTTTTTTATCTACGCCGAGACGAGCAGCAGTTTGGACAGCAGCTGGTGACTTGAGTTTCACATGAGAGGTAGCATCAGCCATGGACGAGACAAATAGTAGGAAATGTAGATGGCTTCCAATTTGACTCTTCACTCAAATTGTGGGTTTAAGCCACAAATGAGACGAGCAGCAGTGTGATTCTCGTTCGGGATGTGGGGTCAGCCATTGTCGAGACAAGCAGGAAGAGGTGCAAACGGCTTCCGTCTTGGTTCACTCAAACGTGGGTTCTGGCCACGAATGAGACGAGCAGATGGCTTTTAACTTGACTCTTCACTCAAATCGTGGTTTTAAAGCCACGAATGAGACGAGCAACAGTGTGGGCAGCAACTGATGTTTTGATTCTCGCTCGAGACGATGGGTCAGCCACTGTCGAGATAAGCAGGAAGAGGTGAAAACGGCTTCCGTCTTGGTTCACTCAAACGTGGGTTCTGGCCACGAATGAGACGAGCAGCAGTGGACAGCAAGTGTTGACTTGATTTCGGACAACACGTGGGTTCAGCCACGGTCGAGACAAGCAGGCCACGGTGTTTCCAGCTCCAACGAAGGGTGAGTAGCCTTGTAAAGGAACAGCCGAAAGGCGCAAGCCAATTCGGAAGGTGGGTCGGTCCCGGGAAACCACGGGAAGGGAGCCACGGTGTTTTCAGTTCCAACGAAGGGTGAATTGCCTTGCCAAGGAACGACCGAAAGGCGTAAGCCAATTCGGAGGGTGGATCGGACCCGGGAGATCATGGGAAGGGAGCCACGTTGTGTTCAGTTCCTACGAAGGGAGAAATTACTTGTCAGGAACGACCGATTTGGCCAATTCGGAAGGTGGGTTGGACCCGGGAAACCACGGGAAGGGAGCCACGGTGTTTTCAGTTCCAACGAAGGGCGAGTTGCCTTGTCAAGGAACAACCGAAGGGCGTAAGCCAATTCGGAAGGTGGATCGGTCCCGGGAAATCATGGGAAGGGAACCATGTTGTGTTCAGTTCCAACGAAGGTAGAGATGTCTTGTCAGGAACGACCGAAAGGCGTAAGCCAATTCGGAAGGTGGATCAGTCCCGGGAGTCCACGGGAAAGGAGCCACGATGTCTTCAGTTCCAACGAAGGGAGAGTTGCCCTGTCAGGGAACGACCGAAAGGAACCCATCGGTCGTCAAGGGTGAAGGGAGCAAGTGAAATGAGAGCAGCCATTGAAGCCGGAGCTTCGGGAGCGGCGGCCATCTTTGGGTTGAATCTAAAATCCGTACGAAGGGCGGGGAACTCAGGAGCGAGGTGGCGTGTAAACACCTCTGGAGGAAAATGAATGCCGAAAGCGTCCACACTCTCGCTTTTATAAGGGAGGACTGCGCCGTGCATGCGTAGTGGGATATGCAAGCAGGCGTCTGCGCACAGGAAGAAACCAGGGGAACATCACATTCGAGGAATGTAATACTAAAATTATCACGTTAAGTTGTTTTGGCAATAAACAAAAATAAGAATAAAAGCTGGTTTTTAGGAAGGGACCGTGAACCCTAAAGTTACAATAGAACATATCCAGAAATACAGATGGCCTAAGTCTATCGTAATCGCGATTTCAGCCTGTCAACTTTAAAGTTTAAAAATTAAAAAAAATTTAAATAGCAGTCGTAAAAGTTTTTTTTTTTTTAAAGTTAAACTAGTTTACTTAGAAACTCGTACCGGGTACCGCATGGCAACATTTGGAGGACATCCCGATCCCCAGACTGACGTAGTGACGAGTGGCTAGTGAATGAGGGCTGCAGGTCAGTATATATAATAGCGAGCGAGTGAGGACCGTGTCGAGAGCTTCACGACATGTCAGACCATTTGGTCGGTCTACCTTTTTTTGGAAATCTGTTCAACCTCAAAAATCCAAGCAAAAACCTGTGGGGCCAAACTCTAGCAGAGTGACGATCTCAACGAGCTTGTGCAGAGGGAGACTTGCAAGGCCAGCCTGGCTGGCAAGGGATACTGCATTCTGCTTGGCTGTTTTTAGCTTAAGAAAAACCGGATGTATAAGAACCATTCAGTTAAACGGACTGTAGTGGATGAAAATTGAATGATTAATAGAAGGTATACTGTAGATAGCCACATTGGTTGTCATTGCCAGGACCATTTCGTGGACGTTTGGCTTAAGTCAGTGAAGACAGCGGTATTATGTACCGCTAAAATTTTAGGTGGGAGGAGGAGGAGGACAAGTCCAGTAGTACTGACATTTAAGGTCTATAATAAAAACACTAAGTTCCTAAGTGAACGCTAAAATGCATTTAATAAAGGGTTTACCAGCAGAAGCATCTAAACTCTAAAGATTGCAAAGGGTTTTCAAGGCGTGGAAGCGTAAACACCGGCCGAATGCTACAACAACACGGGAAAAAAAACGGCAAGCTAAAAAATTTGTAAAAATATTCAAACATAAGTACATTTAAGGTATAACGATAGCAGAACTTTGTTCCCCTAACATAAACACTAAACTGTGGCTTTATGCCGAAAAGAAATTCAATAAACGTATTTACAGTGTTTACACAAGAAAACTGGTCGACCGGAAGTTGCGGTGTTGTGAGCGCTGTTTTTAGCGCACACGTTCGCAGCTATACAAAAAGATTGGAAACAGATATAAGGATTCTGCGCTCGCAGAATTAAAGATAAAGTTCAGAGCTTAGATTTGGTGAAATCCCCAGTCAATTTGGTCCAGCGGTAGTTGCGTAGTGATGAAAAGAGTTCATGTTTATTTCAAGATTGGCCTAATGTCAGCCGCGGCGTTGTAGAACAAAGACAAAAAAAGACTTGATATTCCCCGAGTTGTTGATGTTTGGTGTCGGGTATCCTAACCAATGCGGGCTTTGGCGCAGGACGCCTTTACAAAGAGTGGCCAGGAACCATAGATCCAATGCCACGAAGGAAACCGAAGGGTGTGAAATCCAAGAGTCCAAAAGAAGGCGTCCGAAGGCTGGGTCCCTGAGCTGGAGAGTGACCATGCATGTGGCAGCAGAGAAGAAGAAATCTGGGAAATGGTTCAGCTCCGTGGCTTATATACTGGGAGGAGTGTGTCGCGCATGCGTACTAAAGTGTGATGCTGACGAGCTGGCAAGGTTTAGGCATACGAGTTCTTCTCTGGGGAATCTTCAGTAGAATCTTATCACTTACTTCTTTAAATTTAACGCAGTACCAAAAGTGTTCCAGTTACTCCAAACTAGCAAATTTTCGAATGCTTATACTGGCATTCTTCCTCAGGCTTGGGCAATGAGACGCACACACACCAACTGTCCTACTTCCACATCGAACGCGATGATTCCAATTGGAATCATTGGAATCATCAGAAAATTGGAATCATCGCGTTCGATGTGGAAGTAGGACAGTTGGTGTGTGTGCGTCTCATTGCCCAAGCCTGAGGAAGAATGCCAGTATAAGCATTCGAAAATTTGCTAGTTTGGAGTAACTGGAACACTTTTGGTACTGCGTTAAATTTAAAGAAGTAAGTGATAATGAACGAAAATCGAAGTAAATCATCCGTTCCATCGGTATTTGCATTGATCTTCAGTAGAAGATTGAAATGCCAATAAAGTACAGGTGATGTTTACTTTCGGCGGCATATACCGTATTGGCTCGCATATACACTTTTTTCGAAGTATTTTCGTCCAAAAAAGCAACCTGCGGCTTGTATGCAAACATGAAGATAATTTCGCTAAATATTGACAGATTTTGACGTTCAAACACACCATTTTTTTCCCCCAGCTTTCCAGTGGTGCAACCCACAAGTCACTAGCTTCAACCATTCTGTATTTGTGTCTAAAAAAAACATTTAATTTACACTTTTAAAGAAACACGGCCTCGACATGGATACGAAAAATTGCTGTTCACTTTTAGTTTTAGCAGGATCAGTGTTTAGTTACAACATTAAGAGCCTGTCTGTTGATTAATTAACATCAACATTTCACATCTTTACAGGTCATGAATTGTGCAGAAAATGTTATTTTTTTTAAGGCCTTTTTTCTGGGTGCGGCTTATCTGCGTGCGCGGCTTATATGCAAACTAGTGTGGTAGAAACGGATTTTGTGTTAGTTTTGGCTTTTTCAGCAATTAGGTATTCATATTAGCATGTATAGGCATAAATTTAAACTTTTATGTGAATTCCAGAATGTTGAGATGCGCACAGATTATTGTGAAAAATCTGCTACACCTTTTCAGCAGTAAAGTGATCGATCTGACACCAAAATGTAACTGTTTTCTCCTTAATATAACACAAAATAAACCGTTAGGCTTATTTGAATTACTTGAATTCGGAGGCCGTGGACGTTCTTTTCTTTTCAAGCAAGCAGACGAAAATGTAACCAGAGGATCAATTTTCTTGACCCTGCCTGATGAAGATTGTTGAAATACAATCGAAAATTTAATTTGCAAGATACTGACAGTATCCTGTTTTTCAAAGTGAGCGTAATGAGTAATTTCCGAGATCGAAGTGCCTTAATATAACTTTTTTTAATTCGCCGAGGAAAACGACAATATGTAACTGCGGAATGTTGCGATTGATTGCCGCCGAAAATCATTGTCCCGGCCTTTCATACACTTCACGTGGCACTTTCAGTAGTTCAGCCGTTTTTTTAAGCATGTCCAACATCAGTTTGTGACACAGACTTGGGAACAATTTTACTTTCTAAACGACAACATGCCCACAAAAATGTTAAAGAAGTTCGTGGACAAAACAGCCTGAAGAAGACAGATAATTTTGGAAAAACTCGCTTTAAACAAGCTAGCTAAATGAGTTACTTTGTTTAATTATAATGAACCACCAAAAAACTGACCATCTACCAAATTAAAAATAAAGCACAAGCAACACACCACTAACCTAACCAACGGAGCTTGAACAGTGAGTCTTCCCAGACTTACCTTGGCAGAGGTCACCACCATCACCAGTTAAAAGCAGGAAGGAAAAAAACATTTAAAAGAGCCAATTCAAAGAGATGGAGCAGGCTGGAGGGTCAATTAAATCAACCCTTTACCTACTACAACCAAATGAAAGTTAATCAAATAATAATAAATTATAATGGGATAATACATGTAAACCATCAGCGACCTCGTGCGATTTTCAGGAAAAATTCAAAACATAGCAAGTTTTAAAGATAATGGCACCATTTAAACAGATGACTGCTACCACCCATCAGAAGTTTTCTAAATCGGCACACAGGACAGGTTTTTGTTGGGGGAAATTATTTATCCGTTGAAGAAACGTACCCACGTACCCTAGGAAACAGCTTTTACACGAAACAACGGTTTTAATCGAAGATATGAACACTTGACAGCGAAGTGGTGGTCATGTATTAGACTGGCTCCAAGATAATTGCTAATGAGAGTATGGATTGTCTGTGTGTTTCTGATGTTGTCAGTTAGGTTAGGATATTTGCATTGGTTCAAATTTCACCATGCAGGAGGAATTTCAAGCAGATGCAAGTTAATCTACATTTGTGTTTGACTCCTCCTGGCAGTACTTGAATAGGGCCAGACGCTTAACGATTCCATGTTTTTTTTTTTAATTAAGGGGGTTGTGGTACACAAGACGAGCGCTAATAGTTAAATTGCTCACATATGGCAAGTTCAGTTGTTTAGGATGTTGGGTGGTAATAAAAGGAGCACAAACATGTTGGCCTAGGAACAGTGCCTGATTGACATTCATAGTAGCTAATATGCTTGAGTGTTCAGAACATTAACAGAATACTATTCCTTCCCGACTGTTTAAGGCATCTGCCCGGGCAATGCACCACAACTTGCATACAGGAAAGTCAGCCTATGTCGGGAAGGAACAAAGGTGGTGATTGAGACCAAAGAGTGCACTTTTCATTAATTTCTGAGGGCCAAATGAAGCCTTTGCCAAAGAATGGGAAGGGAATAAGTTGTACGGCAGATCAACTTAATTCTAGCACAATGAGAAGGATATCGGTCAGTAGCCCAGGTACTGCCCCTAAGGTATGCATTCTTCCATTTCGTCCCATCCACAGATTAGAAAACACTATCACAGATTGAAAATCATATGAAAAACCCGTGGAGGCAGTGATATTGTTAACCTTTACCACTTGCTCCCAGGTGCACGAGAACGTACCAAATTTTCATTCAATAATTAAGGAGGGGTTCGTGGTTTGTTTCGTTAGTGGAAATGGATGATGATGTGCACTGCTTCACCTTATGCAAACACGTTCTACATGGTGCTAGATGTTGCCAGACTCTGCAAACTTTCAATCGGTGATAGTGCAACTTTAAGTCCCATCGTACTTGAGGGCCTATGCGAATTCGATAATGGTAAAGTTTAGCGACCTATACAGGAAAACAATGTTTTCTCGTAAAAATTCTTACCGCGACATAATAATGGATGTTTTAACTGGCGTTTGTTCACATTTGGTTTGTAGTTTCAAGGGCGTCGAACAGTACAGTGTGATGTAACTAGTATTTTTATTTCTTTGTCACCTGAAGAAGACAGCAGGAGATATATTTTTTATAATTTTTTCAAAGCTGTCGAAAATTTGTGAAAATTGTAAACTGGTTTTCGCTGTTTTGAGAGGTGCGTAAATGATGTCGTCTGCTTTGGAATGTGAGTTTGACCATATAACGACTTTTGTGATTCTGTCTTATTATTAGGTTAGGTTAGCTGCCTTCGCTAATTTCATCAGCCAGGGTGTCGAGTTTCACCTCTTAATGATTATTGTAGTTCTGTCGTGTTGTTGTTATTATCGGTTAGGTTAGGCTAGTTTTTTTTTTTTTAAACAATCGAAGTTAGGCTAGTTGCCTTGGTTCGAAGTTAGGCAGGCAATGGAAGTTTCCCCGCGGAATGAATATTGTGGATCTGCCGTCTTGTTGTTATTTTTAGTTAGGTTAGGTTAGGTTAGGTCAGTTGTCTTGGTTCGAATTTCACCGAGCAGGCAAGGAAGTTTCACCACAGAATGACTATTGCGGTTCTGCCATGTCGTAGTAGCAGGAGCCTATAGAAAACAACTAGGAGCGTGTCTCGGTAACTTCCACTACAGTGTTAAGTCAGGAGCGGCTACAGTGGTGTACAAATTTGTTAGCAGATGTCGCTACCTGCACGAGATGATTAGAGGTGTGCGTCACGTTCTCAAGGCTTAGTTTCAGTCCTTTGTTTTTAAACAATACGTGTTTAACATGGAAACAATACCAAAGTAATAATAAAAAAACTAAACAAACAGACAATCAGTTGTTCGTAAGTTGCTCTAGCCAACAATAAAATAGAGCATTGCTTTCGTAGCACACGTCTGCTTCGCGTGCTAAGTTTCAGTTTCGATTTTAGACAACTTGGCGCAGGCGCAGTATTGTTGCTCCGTCTGGCGTTAGCACATCGTACTAAATTAAGCACTTCTAACATAGACCAGCCACACACGCTCCTAGTTGTTTTCTATATGCTCCTAGTAGTAGTTATCAGTTAGGTTAGGTGCCTTGGTTCGAATTTAACAGGACAGGCAAAGGAAGTTCCACCACAGAATGACTATTGTGGTTCTGTCGTTGCAGCAGACGATTTTCAGCTACGCACGCTTATCGATTACTTCCGCCTATCACATCCTGCTATCAGCAGAGGATACTCAGGATAGATACCGGTAGGATAGATGGCTACTGGTTCATTGCAGTGACAACGTGAAATATGGTTAAATTACAAACATTTTGGCAGCCAGAAGGCCATCAAACTAATAAATTGTTACTGTCAACTGTCATTGTTACGTGCAGGTAAGAATTGTTATAACCAAAAGGTTGTTTTCCTATGTAGGTCACTAAACTTTACCATTACCGTGAATTCTACCACAGATTAAACTAAATAACACTACTGCCACGGTGGAGTAGTGTGCTAATCTGTGAATTCTCGTCTGATCTGTCGACCTAGCAGTAATATTAAAGGAAAGTTAAATTAAAACGCAAAGGAATAGAAGATATAAGGCGTTCTTTGTTGTCCTGATCGGTAGCACGAGTTTAAACAGCGGTACAATTACAAAAAATCCAGATGCTTGGATTTTCTCGTAATTACTAATGAATGCAGAATTACAGAACCCAAGAAAACATCGAAGTTCTAGCCACTTCAATCTTGGTCAATTACAACCTTGGATGAACAACTAACACTTCGTTACAACCATGTACGATATCGCTATTTGTTACCTCCTCCTAAGCACACTCAAGCAGTTGTTCAGTTCTATAATAGATCACTGACGTTCTACAACACCCACAGTTTTTCATCTACATTGTCCGCTGCTTTAATACGGTTATAAAATAAACTTCTATTACCGAAATAGACACACTATCGCCAACTAATCTTGCTATCGCTATGGATTGGTAGATTGCATCACAGGGATCCGTTCCACTAGGCCATCGCCCCCAGAAACTCTTACTAGGGTTACGCGAAGAACAAAACTATGATGACCTGGCCACAATGAAATGAAAGTTGATTTAAGCAGGAGCCTATAGAAAATAGTTGTTTTCTATATGTGATGTATGTTGCCTTGACATCTCGTGAGTTCTACTACATGACTACACACTATGGGAATTAACTACTCAGCTGTAGGTCAACACAATAAAGAGGTGTTTCTTCTGAGTGACATGGCTTCTTATAACTTTACACTGTCATGTGACACTCACTCCGGTCTATTCCGACAATTCGTGCATATTTGCGTTCACGCGCTCACCTGCACAATGAGGAGCCCTGCCACTGCCTACTCTACACTGCCTACTGTGTAGAGTAGGCAGTGGCCCTGCTGATGTCACGAATTTCTGTGATATGTGGATTCAATATGGCCGCCGTTTTCGATCTGATGAATCGACGCAACTCAGGACTAACAAACTAATGAATACTAATTTTAAAACGTAAGTCGGACCGCTCAGAACGTAAAAACTGTGTTCGTGTGTATAAGCTAACGAATTCCAATCGACAAAATAACTGAAAATGAGCACTAGACACCGGACGGCCAGCGCTAGCTCAAACTGGTAACCATGGTAACGAGTAAGTACGGCTTCTATGCACGATCCCGGAAGCTGATAATAGCGTGAACCGTCTCAATTGTTCTTCTCTGGTATCAACGTCTACGCCGGCTATTTTTCGATGCTTACGGTTGTTTATTATTTACGAGGACAAGTCAGTTGTAGGCCTACGGGTTTGTCGGCAGTTGTTATACAGCAAACACCGCTTCGGTACCAGTCCAACCAGGGTTATCTACAGTACTGGCCGGATCTTGAATGAAAAATAGCATTACGAGACTGGGTTGGCAATATGGCCGCCGAAAGTGCCGCTGATGCGATTGAGTTGCCGCATTTTGTCAACCGAGGGCGACACCCACCGTACAAACTGCCAACGAACGTGTTGCTTTTTTTTTTTTGCAAACGCAATGAAATAGCTTAACTGTGGCTGAGTGATATTTTTAAACATTTTAAAACTACTCTTATAAATAATAAAAATTAGCCACCAAAATCTACGTACAAATTTAAATTATTATTTCGAAAACCGCCACTAGCCGCCAATAGATGTCGTGTCGCACCGTACAAACTTGCTACCTTGAAGTACAGACCTCAACGAAATGAACCAGACGTGGCGGCCATTTTGTCTACCCCCCTAATATCGTTGTAGAGCGGGCCAGTTAGTTCAGTGGCCATGGTCCAACAGACGACCACCACCAACCGGAATTTTGAGTACGTAACTGGCCGGTGTTTTAGCCATAAAATGCTTGGTTACTTCAGCGACGTGTTTGATCAACGCATAGCTGCATTGCATTGCAATAAAGACGTTTATTTCCATTTTACACGTCCCCCCCCCCCGCCTCATTACCAAGGAAGACGGGGGTTGCGAATTGGTTGCAAATTAGTCTGATAGCTAGATTGCAATCGGCAATACATGCTTTACTCATCTAAGTAAGCAGATTGAAGTTGCCAACTCGCTTCACACATCAAGATAAGCTGTGTTCA
>JAHWFP010040347.1:0-17910 GCA_023313725.1 Lithobius niger
GGCCGAATCATTCGGAACTTGGCGGCCCCTTTTACCAGTTTTGGTTTTTGATATATCACTCCTGTTTTTTTTTTAATTGTGTATTGGCTCAACTCACTACCGTGCAGATATGTACTATAAAGTGCCACGTCAACAACAAATTGGTTTTCAACAATTTGCTACTACGTTTTGCCTATAGGCCGAACCATTCTCAACTTAGTCACCTCTTTATGGGTTTTTGGTTTGGTTTTAATTTTGTCGTGATTTGTGTTATTTAGTTAGTTATGGTGTGTTGATATCACTACTTTGAAGAGCCGAACCCCCTTGTGTAAAAAGAAATTTATTTGCACATTCTTCGCTTGTTGAATTCAAATGCCACGTAGAACTAAATAATGGTAGACGGCGCTAGATACTGCAGCGTGTCTTTTGGTGAACAGGCACCTTTAAGATTGATGTATTACACTTTATTATGTACAGTCTTAAACAGTTTGTCTTTTAGAGATATAATCGACCTAACGAGTTTGATGCGCTATTTCTAAATCCTGGTCAAGACGATTGGCATCAAGTCTTTCGTTTGCAACACAGGTTCGTGGCATGTTTATTTATACGTTTGAGGTTATGTCAGAAATGCTTCGCGTGCCAAGTTTTTTGTTAATACCACGGCTTGCCAATGTTTTTTTTGTCTGCGTGTGCATGACACCGTTTTGGCAAACGCAGCGATATTTCTCGGTGCAAGGAGATCGCGGTGTTTGGTTAAACACCAGAGACGCGTAGGTGAGGTGACTGCTTCAGTCGTCGCTAGTCGACGTCACTCAAGTCAAAAAGACAACGTAAAAATCAACGCCACATCGTAAACAACAACATGCGACCGGACCAAAAACCGTGTAACACTTCCCCGTTTTTAATGCGCGATTGAAAGTGGCGTTTTTGGCATGCCTAAGCCAGCGATCCAGGGTATATGAATGGCTCTAACTGCTTTTGACCCGCGGGCTTTCGTGCTCAGACGAGCCAATGAAAATGAGATGCTGGGAAATGTTTTTTAAACCGAACGGACAGACTGTCATTGCCGCAGAAAACTTACAGCCGTCTTTCGTGTACAGGTGTTGACAAACGTGTAAACTAACAGCGCATTCCCACCGACACTTCATTAAACTTGTCAGTTTGGGTTACGTTTTTCTCAAATAAAAATAAATGTTTGGTGGCAAGGAGGGAAGGTCGAGGAAGAAGGGGGCAAGAGATGCCTGCGCGTTTAAGGCATCAACAACGTTTTAAACGAACCAGCTCACACTGCTCGAGATGACGGGTGTTTGTTTGTTTCTGCAGCCTCCTGACTGCTCATATTTCCGCTTCCCCCGTAAGGAGGTTACCCTGCCTCACGTGTAAATCACTAGCACCATATACGTACTACCAAACGTAACAGTATCCTGACGGATTAATGTTTTACTGCATTTGAAGGCTGACCCGTTTTACCGCTAAAAATTATTTCCGTTTGCCGAAAGTGAAATGGAAATTCCCGTTTCGCCGAAAAACATTTTCTGGAAAAAAAATTTAAAATTATTAGCCCCCACTTCCTATTAACGAAGCATTCCTATAAGATACTTGAAGGAGTTTGTGATTAGTTTCGGTTTCTGGTAGTTTAAGTTTTACCGCAAAGAGCACGGTAGCACGAGCGATACAGGACATTTGAAAAAAAAAAAATCTAAGGGAAACGGGATTTCCCATATCGCGGAATTTTAAGCAGATGCTTAATTTTCGGCAAAAACCGGGTTCCACGAAACGAGTATACATCGCAGGGCATTCCACGCAAGAGAGCAAAATAATAAGCAATGGCCGCTGCCAACTCCAGACAATCATCGCTCAAGTGGTTAAAGAAACGTCATTGTCAAGGTTTTATTGGCATTTAAAATGAATATATTGAATTTTGTGTCTGTATATATTGTGTGTGTGGTGTATCTTGAGTCCTGCAAGTATTTGTGAGCGGCTACGTCTTCCTGGAGGGCGTGTCTTTAATCGATGGCCGGCATTGTTTTTGTAACCATCTTGGATATCAACAAGGCACTCTGCTACTGAAAACGTACAATCGATTATCTATGTTCGTTCTGGAGAGAACTGAAGTTAGGCCGCGGACACTATAAATTGCTTCACTTGCTAGCAGCGTTCAGTTACATACGCCGGGACTATACAAACACGGCCATGTTTACAGGCGAAGATCAAATTTTTTTATCTTCGGAAGCCCATCTTGTTTCTACAGCCAAACTATTTTGTTAGGCTGTTTGAACCTATTTTGTTGCTGGTAGGACACTTCCAGTGGGGCAGGATGGCCTGATGGTTAGCATGATGGTCTCATGTTCCGGAGGTCCCGGGCTCGAATCCGGCCTTAGCCACCCCGGGCATTTGCGGGAAGAGAAGGGCCTTGCGATGTCTCGTGCTCCTGTCGATTGTGGCATGTAAAAGAACCTAGGAATTTCCAGTGGGATTCACATAGTAAAATTGTCCTTTTCTCCTTCTCTGCTTCTGGCGCCAGGCTTCAATTCATTTAGCACTGCAAATTGCAAAACATTCAAGGCAAAACAAATAACTATTTAGCACATTTCTTTAGCTTTCAGTGGGGGAAAAAAACCTTGAGTGTAGCCGAAGGCTTGCCGACGTGAAGCAATACTTCCGTCATTTCGTAAAATAGGCCACTATACGGATACAGTTAGTAAAAATTGCACGTTTCGTTAGGGGGCAACAAAGAAGGGGGCGATCGATTAACCATGCCACTCCATCTCATGACGTGGCAGCAAATGTATACTGTTTGTGAAATCTGTTACTTGCAGGCTTGTGTTACTTAGTGCATCGTATACTGCAAAAAGAAATTCATAAGACTGCACATTTCCACTGACAGGTCCACTGTCCATGTTTCACTGGCCGTGAATAAAATAAAGACACAGAATGTTCTAAACCACATTTAAATAACAGGAAACCGCTTGACGTCGAACACCTGACGCAAAAGCCAAAAGCAACTATACGGTATTTCGATTTTCCAATATCTCGAAGCGAGCTTAGAGATCTGTCCACCAAGTTATTGGCGTGAACTGCGCTTCAAGTGACTAAGTGTACAGGTTTTTGTATGAATATTACCAGGAGCGACATAAAGGTGTGGTGTCCAAGATATTTCCACCCAACGTTTTAACACTCGTTCGGGGTCACGACCCAGTTGTCGAACGAGTGACCTTTCTTTACTTTTGCGGAAAACGTTACGTTAAAAATTTGGATGTGTCGATTTTTACCAAATAAATATGCGTGAATAATTGCAATAGCATTTTAAAAGACCTTGCAGTAGGGAAGGAGTTTTGTTTGTTAAACCAAGGCCGACTGAGGTTGAAATTGCGTGGATTGTCTCCTAGCTCCATGCCAGTCCTCGCACGTGTTGGTGACTTACGGTCTCTCATCATTGCTTTGGTAAAATTAGATTTTGGCAATGTTAAGTCAACTGGCCTGGGACTTTAATCCGTAAGTTTTCGCCCAGACGACCCATGTGACAAGCAATGGAAGTACGAGTTATGATGGATAGTTATGATGGTTATTATGGATATTACCACGTTTATCCATTTGTAAGCTTCTGATATTAATTACTATTAGACTAATATTTATTTCCACTAATTCCGCTTACACAGAAAAACGTAATGCAACCAACTTCGCTGAGATTTGGTATTCCGTTCGTATGGAGTCTTAACTGACGCCTGTTAAGGTTTGCGGACGTTTGTGTTAGGGACGGACTGTGAATAATTGGCCCCCTGGGGGGAATGGGGCATCTTCCTATATAGGTTCACGGCGTAGAACTATGGTGAGGTTAGAGAAAGCTGAAGGCTCTTTTTTAATTTAAAATATATCTCTAGTCCACCAGGTAGGACCCTCCTGCGATACAACGGGGGACTGTATATGAGCGACTGATTGTCTGTCTCAGTCTTTTTTTGTTATTATAAATTTGACCTCGTTTGGCATTTTAAATATCTATTGTTTAAAAGCAGAGGACCTGAAATGAGGCCTTAGGGTCTTAGGACTTTGTTGAGCAGATGACCAGGAGTAGTTAACGCTCGCTAAAACCCTTTGAATCCAGGAATGGATTCGTGCTCTCTATAAGCGAACTATAACCCATCACCTAAAATTAGCATTGATGGTGCAGTGCAGCCCTCTAATTGTTTTAAACATGCGGCGACCTCTACTAACAAATTCCTGTAACTACTATAGACGTTCCTGACTTAGCAGTACAGTAGACGTTACGGAACCAACCTCCTATAGTTTTCGATTTTTTTCATCCTTTATTAAACTTATTGTGGTTATGTCAAGTAAGTAGAGGGTTTAAGAGCGCCGGTTTTGACTGCTTAAGGCGCTCTTCATTCTCACAAAATAAGTGTGCAAGGTCGGTAAGACCCTTTTGTCGCCAACGTAAGACGACGCTTAACGGCTCTTTGGAGCAAGACAAAGGCAATGAAGACGGATGATTTCTTTGTAATGGCTAAGACAAGGAAAGCTCTTGGCAAAATGACTTGAAGACGAGTGCCAAACGACTTTTGGAGGATTAGCTCTTTGAAAATAAGGAAAAATGAGTGGAGAATATTAAGCTTATTTTTGACAAGGGACTTTATGTAATAGCCGATATTAATGAAAGTCGCTACATATTTTTAAATCTACAATTTGCATGCCCTTGCCCTTTTCAAAAGTTTGAAATTAGGATTCGGAGTGGTAATGTATGCATAATATTGCACGAAATTTCCCCTCAGCGCAAAAGTGCAGATCTTCATCTCTTCTGAAAACGTTCTACGTTATATAAGAGGAAGATCGGGCAAAATTCACATCAGACTCACAACTACATTCTGCATGGTTTTCATGCAGAGAGTAAAACGTACGTTATTTATCAGTATCAGTCAGACAAAAAGTACAAGATTGATTTTTGTTGTTATTATTCTCAATATTATTGTCATACGTTGTAGTATACTATTTATAAACATTATTTAATATTTATCTCTGCTAATGGAATTAATACTGCATTCCTGGCACGATTTTTCTCTAGTTTTCTCAAAATACAACACAAATCAACGAAGCAACAAACTACGTGGAGAGAAGTTTCCAGGTACCTAAAATAAAGTGCACGAAATTGCTTTGCATTCCAAGTTTCGTCGAGGGATGGTTTTTCATGCTCGTCGAAACCTTCACTTATGCCAGATGATTGCCAGAGGGTGTGTGCCAGCACTGTCAGTGGTCAGATTTTCTGCGTGACCATTGTGTTGGGTTGCTGATTACTGCTGATCCTACGTGTTTTGTCCAGCCTGCAACAGTGGCTATGAACATGGAGCCCATTTAAATTCAATAATGTCACAGGTAAAGTTTAAATTAAAAAAAGTAAATGAACCTGTATAAAAATGGGTGAGTACTTCTTATTTCTGAAGTGAGTGCAGTATGAAGCAAAACAGACCTGTATGTTGAATATGTCTTAAAATTACTACAAGTGGAAAAGTCCCTATCATCTTGCTTTTTTTTGTATGTAATTTTAATTTATTTGCGATGGTGTAAGCACACCTTTCATTAGTTAACCCACAGCCACGGTAATACTTCTCATTCATCCAGTTAACAGGAATTGAGCTCAGTGGTGACAGGCTCGCGACTGCTCGTATGTATGAGGAGTCGTGAATATTAGAAGAGACAGTATACGAGTATGAATTGCCATGCTTATTTTCAATGTGTTCACTTATTTGTCTCAGATAATAGATCAGTGCTTGTTTCTGCAGCATTTGAAGATTTACTAAGGGTGAATGGCATACATCTCGTAAAGATCACAGTGTACTATCTGCAGGCAAAAGGTTCAGAGTGAGATAATAGAACCTTGAATGCTCTCCTAAGGTCTTTTGTTGACCAGCATCAAGGCACCTGACTGCTCAAACTGACAGTTCACGAGTTTGAAGCCCAACATCACCAGGAGATGTAACAGGCTTATGTTCTCACCAGATCCTATCTAGCAAAAAATAGCACCACATGCTAAAACTGACATGACCACCAATCACTGGAATTCAAGGCGAATCAGTTCGTTAAAGTCAGGAACCACGTGCAGTCCGATTCTTCAGAGCAAGTAACCTGGTACATGTTTGCAAGGGGGCTCTGGCACCTTACGGGACTGTAAGCAAACTCTTGTGTATTTTACCAAGGACTGCAGTGAAGAAAGGAATTACAATGTGGAAGAAACTTAACTATTCTTCGACCTATTAACTATGGACCTGTATGGAAGCGAAGTACCGGCTGGAACAGTAAGAATGCCACATGACCACGAAACAGATAAGGAAGAGTGAACTAAGAAATTCAATGACGTTTCTCCTAAAACGGAATGAGACGATGGAGATAAAACAGTCGGTAGTTCTCAGCAAGCCGATTGACCAGCAGTAGGAAAGGAAGAGAGTGTCTCTGGCAACGACTCTGATGGGGATAGACTTGCAGTGAAGAAGAGAAGCAAGACTGGGAAGCTAGAGGACAGGCCGACAAGATACATCATTCAACTGGCTAGGTACCATCGATACGACGGCTAAACGATCATAAAGAACTGTTACGAAGCCCAACGGTCCTTCTAACAAACTCGTGAAAGCCAAGTTACCATGGACAAGCTTGTCACTGACGACTAGAGCACTACGTCCTGATTTTCTTGGACCATACAGGATCGTAGCGGAGAATTCAAAAGGAAACTACTGGCTATAACATGTTGTGAATCTAGATGACATATGAAGAGTTAATATCACCACTGCATGAAAATTGGGTGTTTGGGCATGCTCCGTGACCTCCATATGTTATGCATGATATACATTTCTTAATTAAGTACTTACTATCCACAATTCTAATTGAAGATGAAGACGATTTCAGTACGGTCTGCGAAGTCATCAAGGCAGAGCCGCTGTCACAGTTATCACAGCTGAACTAGCAACTAAAAGTAAATAAATTATTATTATTTTTTTTTTGAGATTAGTTTGACAAATAAGTGAACCAATGATAGAAAGGATGATGAGGATATATGATGACAGACAGGAAAGGAAGTGCAAGGAGTGCAATCACACTTGGTGAATGAATGATGCTGGCTTTACCACGATTGGGAGACCATCTAGGATCAGGGTTCAAATTGAAATTCATTATTTTGGAAAAGCTTCATGAAATGGTCCTCACACAGACCATAAGTTTGGAAGTGATTGTCCATGATGCACATACCCGCGTAAATTGGGGCTGGTGTTTAAAACGGTAGTCATCATATGAAGGAATGACCAACAGTCTGATTGGATTGAAGCCAATCTTCCTAGACTTCTGGAGGAATTATAACTGACGGTAGGTCTTTATCATTTGCATTGACTAAGTTCTTAACAAAAAAATCTGCACAAAATCGCACAAAAAGATCTGCTGGAGCATTTACTCCATAATTTTGTCGTAGTCTATTATGCCCCTTGTGTTGAAACAAGTGGATTTGGCAAAATAGACTTAAGAAATATTATGGAGCACTGATGATCATTATGGAGTGAAAACTATTAGGTGACCAAAATGGACTTGAGGAGGTTTTCTATCTTTGCGTAGGAAAGTTATCAATGACTTTAATGCACTATGTGGAAATAAATAGATTTGAAAAAATATACTAAGACAAGTGGAGTACTTGCTCCGACACATCCGTTTGCGTGATATACGAACACTGATAATATAATATACTATAATATAAAAGTGACGGCAAGAGCAGAGCTCATAATGCCCAGGAAGAAAAATGACAAAACATTAATGGGCAGGAAAAAGTGTACCATAAAGTATTTTGAATTGCATGGTGGAGGTAGAAGAGACCATGTCGTTAGGCAGATGATTTCATGAATGGACAACCCTATTAAAGAAAAAATGTTTTCTGGTTTCAGTGCGGAAGTTACGATAGAAGTTTAAAGCTGTGACCACGAGTGCGGTGGTTCTGTCGCAAAAAAAAAAAAAAAAAACAGTCTGAAGGAATGCCACAGTAGTTAAGAAATTTGAACGTTTCAATAGCGTCGCCTTTATTGAAACGATCGGATATGCTTGGAAGTTTGAGAATGCCCAGACGTTCCTCGTAAGGTGTGGAATGTAGCTCAGGACACCATTTTGTGATTTTTCTCTTGAGTTTTTTCGAGAATGTCAATAGATTTTGTGCAATGCGGCCTCCAAGCCTGAATGCAATAATCCAGGTGAGGACGAATAAATGTTTTATAAAGGGAAGCAAATAGAGCTATTAAGGTAAGTAAAAGCTTTAAAAATATAGTTAGCAGTGGCGATAGCCTTTTTTGTGGCAGCAGCACATTGTAAGTGGAATTTAAGCTTGTCGTCAACCAATACACCAAGGTCTCTACAGTTTCTTTAGAGGAAATTGCAAGGTCATTTAGAGTATAAGGGAAGTGGTTGTCGTTAAGGCCAATGTGAAGAACAACAGTTTTAAAGATATTGAAACTCATCCGATTCTCTCTGGCCCATTGCGCAACAGAATCAAGATCTGACTGCAGTTGAAGATGATCAGCGACAGACGCAGCTGCACCAAAGGGGAAATGTCCCGGGGCCGCGTTTTCAGAGGGGGAGGGGGAAGCAAGGCAAGAGTGTGTGGGGCAATGCCGGTAAGGAAGTGAATTGTTTCAAAAGATTCACTTAAACATGGAATTACTTGCTTACTGAATGCTCAATTTCTCAGTGATAGGGTTCTTTAGCCTTCAGTCAACAACACGCATGCTACTTTTCCGGGGCTGCACCAAAGGGGAATGTCATTGGGCGGCAATTTCGTCGGGGGAGGGGGGAAGGGGGGGAGGCGGGCAAGTGTGTGTGGGGGGACATGTATGTGTATCTGGGTGGGGACAGGAATGTGGGAATTGGGGGTTAAAGTAATTGTGGGGGGAGGGCATATGTGATATATTTTGATAAATTTAAAACCAAAGACCAAACATCTGAGGTGCCGGAGGGAGGCGGAGAGATATTCAGAACTCGAACTATGGGAGTGCAGGAAGGGGGTGCAACGGGATACGGCAGGGGGGGGGGGGGGACCTGCGGGTGCGGATGCGGGCACAACTAGTTTTTTTTTATATAATAAAAGGACAGAAATACACACATGAATGTACGTTTTAGTAAGAAGAGGGACCATAAGTGTGACAGGTGAGAAACGGAAGATAGGCTGTCCACACCTGTGTGGCCTAGATACAGTGAGCCAGTGTGAAGAGTACGTAAAAATGTGATTGAAGAAACAAATTTTGGCAGAGCATAGCCATACATATGAGATACCAAACAGTACCAGTGCCGCAAGCGGTGCATTCACAACCACCCTTCAGCTAATACAACAAGATCAGAGGAGCAGAGAAACATTTTAAAGTCGGCATCACAGTAGGCCTTCCACGGGTTGCCGTTAGCGGCACAAAAAGGACAGTGAATTCAATTTTTTTTATCTCTCACTGTCTGGGCCCTCATGAAGGTGCGTGCCGAATATTTCCTGCGTTTTAAAGGGCGGCCTCTAGTAATTCCTGCATGCCTAAAAGTAAAAAAAAAAAAAAAAAAAAAAAACGTTGATGGGATCCTGCCAAGGCCATGGATGATCTTAAAAACTTCCCACAGGACACCACGCTGCCGCCTTTCCTCGAGGGTAGGAACGCCAATGTGACGTGCTTATCGTGAGATCCTTCAATGGTCTACCACATTCGGGACCAAAGTAGTGTAGTTTGCCCGTATCTACAACAGCTCGGCTACCTTCTACAATACTAATTCTTATCGTCTCATCTGTGACGTCACAGATGAGATGACGTATTGGGTTAGTGTTAGTATGACTATGCATTTTTATAGTGACTTGCACTTTTTTTATTCGATTTTGCGCGGCGTCTACCTCCTTTGAAGGTTGGAGTCAGAAAGAAAGATGGCTTCCGGTTGTAAGTAATATGTAAGGCCTGCTCGCTCTCTGATTGGTCGAGAGTCGGTCACGTGAGCGGAGGACGTTTCCGGTCGTCCCTCGAGCGGTAGGAATTGGAACTAAAAATGGAGGTTACTAACCTATCGTGTTGTCATTCAGAGTGGAAGAAAAATAAAAAGCTGTTTTTTCTGTCAAATATGTTTTATTACATGTTGTAACAAGAATCTCAGAATTTAATCGTCATAAAAATACAACAGTTCAAACAAAAATGACAAAATGTGTTGTTACAAGTTTGAATCAATAAAAAAATAACATTGTTGATACACGGTATCGGTTTTACCTTTTTTACAATGTATTATCAGGTATGGAATAATGTCCATACGATAAACTTCTAATGCCATCACTTAATAGATACCGTTTATTATCGTAAGCGGTTAAACACAGTTTGTTCTGTTCTTCGGTCACTAGCTGGTGAGTTTTACTCCGAAGAAAATTCATTTTAAAACAATATACATTTTGATTATGTAGTACATCAACGTAATGCCTGTGAGTTACTTCTTGTTTCAGTACACGTCTCTGGATGCCTTTTCCAACAAGTTTGTTAACATCGCCATAAATCAACGAATACATTTTAGCTTTCAGACCGCAAAATTCTAGAATGGGGACGGAACAAGTCTCGTCTTTAAAAATACCTGGCACTTTCTTGTTCCGGGTCGAGTACAAAGCATGGTCTGTAGGATAATCACTCGTATCGTATCTATCAAGATGCAACAACATGTCTGCGTATATATTATCCGTAAAGATTTCATAACATAAGGAATCGGTGTCTGTGAACAACAATGAAGCGTTGTTTCCATACAAGGTTTTTATATGTCCGTAGTGAAAATCAAACATTAAATACTTGCTCAGATCGAGAACAGTGAACCCAACATAAATTGGACGTGATAGAACCACTTTGGTTTTCCTCATCTTAAAAATAACAACATTTTCATCAAAAACAACGAAATTCTCCATGTTTGGTTTTGAAGTCAGTTTCCTCGCTTTACTCTCAGTGGTTGCAATTTTAACGCTAACTCGCTTCCTCAATTGTTCAACTGTCTTACCGTACAGAGAATTCGTCATTGTCTTATAAAAATCTTTGTGGAAAGCGTTAGTGGCATGTTGACGTTTTGCCGTATTCAGTTCAATGTACGGTTTTAACCAAGCTTTCTGCGCAAATGACAAAACACGATAGATCTTACTCATTACTAAACCTTGTGAAAGGTAATACTTTAAGACTCTGTAATGAACAATATATTTTGATTTGGGATGCAAATTCGGAGCGAGTTTTCTAGAACTGTCCGAAAGGTTAAGAATCCTATGCAAATCTTGACAATAAGGCGACAGCTGCTCGTAGCAGATGAGCATTGATTCGGGACACAATGGATAATCGGAATGAAGGTCGTGCAAGTGCGGGGGATAATCCAGGTCCACTTCTAGAATGTAACCTTTTGCTGCATCGTCTTCTATGGCAAGAATGTCTAAATCACGGATTTGTTCTTCCGTCAACCACATAAAATCCCCAAAAGGTAGCACTTGACTGAGACTCCACCCATACAGGTTATTGGCATCCAAATATATGATGTACGAATGAGGTTTTTCAGGACAATAATTCTCACCTATAAATGGGTTATTGGCACGTGCAAATCGTTTCGTTACCATACTCACACCTCCTCGTATTCCTCTTTCGATGAATAAATGTTGATCAATGTCGGTCAACAACTCCAACTGAATCTTTGTCATTTTCAATGCGGCCGAAAATGTAAGACCGGGGCTGCTGTAGTAATGAGCAGGATCTAACTTGTAACATTCTAAACAAGTCTTTCTAAAGTCTGTAAATACACAAGCTAATAAAAAACAATCTAAACGCAAATATAAATTAAAGTAATCGGCAAATGTTTTACAACCCATCTCGTTCCAAACCTTTAATGCGTATTCATAGTCCTCGTCACTGACACCTTCTTTACTCAAACTAGAGAAAAAAGCTTCCTTTGGTGGTAAAGCCTTTTCCTCAAATCTAGCATAAGAGTCTAAGTATTCATAGGGAAATATCCCTTTACGCTTTAACAAAGGCCATTGCTCCGGATATTCATACTTGAGAATGTCAAGTTGGGAATCTTCCAGCAATGACACCAATTTGTCTAAAGACGACGGCAAAAATTTAAAAGAATCCAAGTATAATACATTATCAATTTGAATAGACATGTAATGTTGTACATTTTCTGGAATAACACTCACATTTGGTTTACCAAAGGTTGAAATACCTTGCATTATGAGGTGTCCGTCATACCGAGTCAAATTATGAAAGAACACAGGCATTGTTTTCTTAAATTTGTATTCGATATTACATTGCGAGTGAGCGGGACCTCTATAAACACCTGTATAGTGGTCGTGATCGCGAACCTTCATTTCACCATCGACGATGAGTTCTTCACAAATATGACACAAGTTATTGTTTCGAAAGTGAATTTTGTCAAATTCTGTCATTACTAACGGTTTTGGTTGTTTTAACAAAGCTCTCGTTTTTACATACTCAGCTTCGATGGCTAAGAGAAAGCGTGACACGCAATCAGAACCTCTATACAGTTCGCTAGATATCACCTCTCCTAAACAATCAATCATAACATAACAATAACCACAAGGTTCGTGTAAGTGATATTCGTACGTGTAGGAATTCTCATCATTAGGTTTACATCCTTGTATAGGAGTTAATATCGACTCAAAGTCTGCGTAAACCACAAATGGGACAGCCAACTGATTCGCAAAATTGTTGAACTTCATAATATTCTCCCCAGGTTCTGGCATAACAATTCTTTGCGGTTTATGTTCTTTACAATATATTTCATGTTCGTATAATCTATCTCGTTTGTGTTGAGGACACAAACAGTATGCACAAGTATAGCTATTGAAAACATTGTCCGATATCAATCGATTGAAATTCTTAATAAAACAATAGTGATTGTCTTCTAACAATAACAACCTTACTATTTCGTCTCCATTCCTATCGCTAATGTAGAGTGGATAAACCTCTTTGTCAGAATAACCGTAAACGTTAATCTTTAAATCGTTTAAAATTTCAAATTTACGAACATAATCTAATGGTACTGGGTAAGAGATACCGTCTACACGTAGAGTGTGTAACAAATGCTTGTAATTGCTCACCCTATTAGGATTACCTGTAGTAGGATGTAAGGCGGCTAATATGGAATATTCAAAACATTTTAAATCATTACATTTGACATTAACTATCGCCTTTTTATGAGCAAGAAAAGAATCTAACGGTTTGTAACAACCTCCAGCTAAGGGTTGATATCTCGCAAAATGAAGATCCAATGCTAGAATATTCCATAAAACCCAGCCAGAACCTTCCTTTTGGTAATGTTCTAAACGTCTTAACAAGTCCAAGTAAACCTCTTTTAAAATATCTTCAATTTGATTAATACGTAACACTGTGTACGGTTTTGTACATAAATAAATGGAAATTACTTTCGAAGGAGGTTTGTGTAGTTCGAGCTTGACACTCGTCACAAGTTTAACTTGACGAAGGCTGTTACACACTTCTTCAACTAAAGAATACAACTGCTCGTGTAAACTAAACAAAAATAATTCCAAATTTGGATGAAGAGTTTCGTCGTCCGGAAACACATAACTAAATCTTGAAATATAATTCCGAAAAGAGCTTCTGGTCTTCTTGAACGAAGAGATTGTTTCATCGAGATGAATATTGGGTCTGTTCGGCGTAACATGAGAACGATGACGGTGACGGTTCAATTCAATTCTTGAAACAAACCCTTCGTTACACTGACTGCAAACGTTTTGAGGAGCTGTAGGTGATGGAACATGAGCGCGTATCTGGTGAAGAAGAAGTGTGCGACGGTTTTCGAAACGTCGACCGCAAACAACACAGTTTGCATCGGCATCGGCTGGGTGACAATTGTGCAGATGTCGCAGAAGACTGCTTTTGTGACTATACTTCGAACCACACGACTGACAAACAAACATCCTCACACGTTGAGAGCATCCAGACTTGTGCACATCGAATCGACTGGTGACAAGTCTTCAGCTGATTGTGGAGGCGTTGCCCTCAAATAACCTTGTGGCATCTGTAAAAAAAAAAATCATGTTACGAAATCGTAAAGTTAGAAAACTAGAACACGAAAAAAAAACAATAAATTAAAAAAAATTACACACTTTGTCAGTCGTGTAGGGCGGTGTAACTCTATTTGTATGAGGTGATGCAAATAAAGGTGTGTCTGCTTCGATGACGGTAAAACGTCGTAGGAAGGCTACATCTTCTGGAGGTTGACATCTACTAACAATTATCACCTTGCCTTTAAATAATATCTTTTGTTTTCCAATATTGAAAGCTCTGTTATCTACCAAACGATATAGGGTCAAAATGGAAGACTCAAGGAGTTCTGAAGAACAATCTGGAATGTAGATGTAGCGATCGTCATGTCTTACACCTGTAAAAGATGCATTTGTCATGACGTAACCCAATTCGCAAATGTCTGGTAGTACCACTTCAACGAGTAATGTTTTACCAATTCCACTCGAACCGTAAATGTAAACACCTTTGACTTCTCTGTCTTGCAAGGCGTTTGTTGCAAGTGCGCTCCACAAAGGTGTTGGTTCTTTTAAGAACTCTGTTTTCAACATTTCATTCTCTATCCTATTTAGAGTAATTTTTCGTGTCGTGTGATAACTTTCGTAGTAAGTTTTAATTCTGTCGTGTAACTCAAAATTGTTCAGAACAAATGGGTCAAGGTGGGTGAATGACAGACTATCTTCGCAAAATCGTACGAGCTGCATACCAAATGAAAGGTCGGGTAGGCTACATCCGAGAATTAAGGCGAAAGGATCAATCGTTGTTATATATTTTTTTAACATTCCAGCTTGAGAACGAGTAATGATCTCCATAGTTAGCTCTTTGTCGATTAAACCACCATCATCTTTAAAGCCAGCTTGCATCCCCTCGATAAAACTTTTGATTGCTTCCATTTTACACTCCACTAAAATCCTGACCAAGTGTCCTGTTAGGACGGTTTCGATGCCTATGCAAAGCATTTTCAACCTTATCATTTGCAACATGTTGTGGTATAGTGTTCTTTTCACAATATCAATTCCCTCATCGTCGCTCCCCTCCAGGCGAAATTTTATGAAACAGTGCGGCATTCTAGAAAGAATAAAGAAAATATTAAGACAATGTTGTATAATCACATTTTAAGTTTATTAATACATTTTACAAAATTGTACACATAACGTTCACGGAAAGCTGTTTTCTTTAATTTGTTAACAATGTAATCGGGAGTAAATCCCTTGGTTCTCATAATTATATAAAAAATACAATAATGTCCACAGGTAGAAGATGTTGGGGATTGAATTTGAAACTTGTTGCGCCAAATCTTCTTTCCATTCCAATCACTCAAATACTGTCGAATGTGGTAATTGCTTTCTAAGTTGAAGCCAAAAGAGTCAAAAAACTCAGAAGTCTTAATTCCATTCTTCATTTTATGCAATCCGATGACAGACCAATGGCTTCCCGACGAAGTGCACGTGTCATGATTAACGACTAGAAAGGATTCTTTTCTATTAATTACAACAGGTAAGTGGTTTGCGGGATATGTTCCCAGGAAATTTGGACATCTACTTCTCAAGATGTCATTGATCTGCTTCGTGTTCATCCTTCCAGGAAAACTTCACGATCAAAAGTAACTTCTAAAACCTTCGGTATCTCGTAATAAATCAAAACGTTAGTCGCTTTTGCGAGAGCAGCATCAAATCTAAGTTCTATTCTGACAACACCTTGTCTGTTGAGTGAAACGTGAGAGCTTGAATTTCCGGCGCAACCATCCGGAGTCAGATCATAAGCAAACATGCAATGTTTTGTAGCAAAATCTGTAATCTTGATGCCATTACCTACGTTTTGAAATGATGTGTCTAATCCGTGAAATAAATTCATGTAGGCTCGGGTGTAGGTCATGGAACTAAAGTCAGGTTGTAGTGGTTTGTCTATTTGTTCCCCGTCTACAGTGAGCGATAAGTAGTTCAAACCGTGATTTTCAAATATCCAAGGATCTTTTTTATAAACACCCGTGTACGTTTCGTTGTCAACAAAACAAATCAAAACAAAAGACGGCACCTGTCCTTGAAAAACGTTGTCAATAAATGCCGAAGTCATTCCACTAGAGACAGTTTGTATTTTAATATCACTGCGAACAAAAGAATATTTTGCGCTATTTTCTTGTAGTGTTGTCATGTGAGATGCTAGAATGGATGGGGAAGGTCTAACCTTTTTTACAAACAAAGCAGCTGCTTCGATTTGTATTTTTGGTTTCAAAGTAGCAGCAGCGGCATTGGACAACTTAAGCGAAAATTCAGGCTTTGATAAAACGAAACGAAACTTTACATTAACATTGCTCAATAAAAGTTTCGACAAGTTGCAGGCTTCAGTATGAATTCGCCCCATTAACTCTATACTTTTAGAATTTGCGATAGCAGTTTTCCTGTTATCTGCAGTATTCCACATGGCAGCTCCCAACTGACAGTCTTTAGCTGCATTAGAGTAACTGAGCAACGTTTGCAGGTAAGCTTTATATCGATAGGTGTCGCTACCTCCAGAAATCAGCTTCCCGTTGAAATAACAGTCCACTTGTGAAAAAAGAGATTGTAGAAATAGGTTAGTAGGCGTTATGAAAGCACTCAATGCATCAGTAAGATCTTCTCCAGTGGCGCTTACAACTTTCAGTTTTAAATAAATACATGTTTGCGCCAAGTCCAAATAGTCTGCTGTTCCGTCAATCTGAAATTCTATAGTTGAACTTGGCGTTGCAATAGGGCGGTATTCGACATACTGATTGCGTTCTATAGACACTTGTGTTGGTGGAACTTCAAATATGTCCAATTCTGATTTCAAACACTCACAAGATGTAGGATGAATGAAAGACATTTTTGTTAAAAAATGCTATCTCGAATCACTTTCTTATTTTTCTTCTTCTTCTTTTTAGCTACTGTAACTGTTCGTCGTCTCTTACTAGTATTCCTCTTGGGAGAGTTGCGTCTTCTCTTGCGTCCACTACCAGATTGACTGAACCTAGCCTTAACATCGCCTAATATTTGTTCACCAGTCTCCTGTAATCTATCCTTTGCACTCTGTTTAAAATTTTTACCGGCAATTAAATCTTGTGCGATATTACTTCCGGTTCCTAAAGCTTTGCGTCCTAAATAGCTGCCGACTGAACGAACGAAAGGCATAGCATATTTAGATATACTAGAAAAAAGGTTAGCAAGACCATGACCGGCCTGGAATCTTGCTCCTGAATAAACGTTTAAACCACCTGCTTGTCGTCGATAGTGAGCTGTATAAGGGCAACAGGAAGCCATTGTTTCGTTCACGACCTTTTCCGTCTGATGTGCAAAGTGACAATGGTGTGGCCTTGGGAAGAGAACGGTATTATATCCCCATAGGCGTCGCAAAATTTAATTTCTATTGTTTGCACGTTATGTTGCAACAGCGAATAATAATGGGGAGAAGTAAAAATAACGGACTGACTCGTGCCTGACTCTCCTATAACGTTAGTTATTCTTAACAATTGGGAGTAACTGTTGCCAACAGGCCTCGGATTTATTAGATTTGTATAAACCCAAATATAATCTGGAAGGTTGTTGTTATCGTGAGGCGAAGGATTAACTGCTGTGACGGTTAATTCAGCTCGAGTTTTATAAGAGATGCTTTTATCTAAAACAACTACAACACCCCCCATTGTTGCGAGACTTCCATCATCACGATAGGGGTAAAGTGGCAATTGATTTGGTTCAAAACCTAACCTGCGAGCCATACGGTTTCCCATTAATAATCGAATGTACAGATTAGTAGTTGGTCTTATGTCATTATGAATGACGTAACGTTTTATACTGCTATTGTAACTAATTTTAGGTCTTTTTCTCTTTTCGTAATCTGCATCATGAAAAGGATGTTCCTTTCCTTTATAATC
>JAHWFP010040348.1:0-34041 GCA_023313725.1 Lithobius niger
CACATTTCTCTCATCACCATCTCGGCTTCATCTGCCATTTTCATGCTCACTGAGGGAAATTCGCAAGAGGAATACAACATCGCCTGGCACTTCACTGCAGGACGATGCCCCCAACGTCACCCCCACGTTCCCGTGCACACGTCCCAACATTACTGACAACTGCTCACAACTGCACCACACACAATCGACATCCGCCGTTTTGCCAGATTGGATGCTGCTCATCCCACCTTCCCTCCCTGCGCCACGCTTGAACTCGCCCTCCTTAAAACACAGCTCATCATGTCCGCCAACACCATGGTTCGTACACGCGGTGGAAAATCGTCAAGCGCCTCACTCCGGAAGCCAGACACCTGCACACGTGCTCCAATAGTTTCATTGATCAACCGTTGTGATCCACATCCCTCCTGCCAGACCCGCAGGACCTGCATTTACTACATGGATCCATACACCATATGGAAACAATCCTCCATCACGACTGGACCGTTGTTGTGAAAAAGGACACAGCCACTGCTAAATCATCTTACCCCTCTCCTGCCTTCACAAACCACCCTAACTATGGAAAAGGCCGCCACAACCGGCTCCGGGGACTCTCTTCAACGTCAACTCAGGAAGGAACCTTACCTCCGGACTTCTGCGCCCAGCTTCCTCTAACCGTCATTCTCAAGGTGTTAACGTTCACGCCAAAAAGAAGCCCAAACCAACCCGCTTTGAGGGCCCAGCTTTTCCCTTGGGGTAATCCTGCATAACTTGACCTCAACAAGAAAGAAGCAGCAAAATTAAGGAAAACTCTAACTTTGTCGTAGAACCGACGCTAAATTCCGGAGACTTTCACCCCTTCCCCTCACTGGAATAAGGCCGATATTTAAGATACATCACCCCCAACCACCACTTCGTGCGCCAACAAAACCAAAGCTTCCATTATCGGACAAGCGAACTCAAACTCTGAATTCCACTCCGCTCCTTCAAGTCCATTTTGGTAACCATACAGTAAGCTATAAACCACGCCCAATTTCCACTTCTACCATTCTTCAGCCTGTGCACAACCTGAAAATGTTCGACGCCAAGAAGCAGTAACATCCCAGGAATGGATTAGATCAAACCAAGCCATGCCTGAAGACCAATTCATAGCCCGACAAGTCTGGCAATGGGACAATGCCCCAAGGTCCACGCCAACAAAACCTCAAATGCGATTCGTTTCAAACATACGAACTCGCACTCTTCCATGCACCCTATGCCGCCCCCATGCAACGGAATACATCTTTTCGTTGTCGCACGTCCCTTAACACCAACCCTCTTCTCATGACATGTGTCTACCTTCCGGAATGGACTATCCAAAGCCTTCAACACTGACTATTTTTGTCGCTGATACCTGAACCTTTCTATCATACTTTAAATTGGAAACTCATCCTTCTGATGATTCGGAAACCCGTAACCCTTCAATGCAAGAGTTCCAAGGAATATCCTGTCCTTAATCTCATGACATATTCTTAAGTGAATTGTCACCCCAATATGACATTCTAGCACCTCCAGCTCTACTCTCAACATGAACTATACCTTCTTGGTTTGGCCTACAATACAATCTCACGGAATTAAGCCCATCGAACCTTCAAGATAATCCCATTCTTTCGAAATATAAAATAATAAATATAATAATAATAGAAAAAATAAAAAATTCTTGAAAAGGAGGAACAATTTCGAATCCGCCTAGCTGACTAGCTTCAACAATGGCAGGATCTCTCCCCACTCAGATGGCTTCACACTATCATCTACACTGGCCACTCGGTTGACTTTCGTCCAAAACCAATCAACGAGCCTCTGGGGACCCAGTTCGCACCCTTCGGAACCCGTCACGATGGTGCCCTCCACCTAAACGACGAGGTCATCTGTAATGCAAGAAATTTACAGGTAGTGTATTTTTCCTTCCCCGACAATTAGAAAGCCCAATTTTACCTGGATGGGAGGTCAAAATTGGTTTCTATTGCCTAAAGGGGAAAAATACACTACCTGTAAATATCCCGCCCAACCTCCCCTCTTGAGTCACCAATCGTGACATATTGAGAGGAAAAGAGATGGCAACTGGCTTGTCCATTCGCCATTTATAGAAGGCCTGCTAATGCAGTGGGTGTGCGAACTGGGCGTATCTGCGTTTTTATTTCCTCCAGGGTAACAGGCACCCAAGAACTGAATGCAAGAAATTTACAGGTAGTGTATTTTTCCCCTTTAGGCAATAGAAACCAATTTTGACCTCCCATCCAGGTAAAATTGGGCTGTTTTTTGCCGGTGCGTAAGTTGTCATTAGTGCAGCTATTTCCACGAACTAAACATGTGTTACAAAATGGTTACTGGTTAGGGACGGCTCAGTATTTATCAGTGGGGAGTTCAGTACGTTTTTGGTTACGAAATTAACTTAACGTTTGGTCCCATCCTTGAGACACAGGGGCTCGTCACAAAATACAAGTAGGCCAGCATGGCGAGAAAAAAAACCACAACACAACACGACCCCCTGTGCCTTGAAAGGAGAGGTTTCAGTTGCTCCACCCCTTACTTTTTAATTTTATTTAGGCCTTCTGTTAACTTCTTGTAATGGACCCGTCTGTAAAGGGGCCTTATGGCGTACCATTTTTTTTTTATTTGCTTCTTTTCAGCTTTCCACCCCAAACCTTCATGTCCCACAGTGTCATATTTGTCCAAATCCTCACTTAATACACTTTTTTCTTTCAAAGTTTTATAACAGCAAGTTGTTTTTACGATTGATTTGGGGGTATTCTGCCCAGGAGGAAGAGGGGGTTAATTTGTCACAGGAAACATCTACCCAACCACTAGCTGCAACGTTCACTCTCTGAAGCTTTGGGATGGGGGTGGGGGAGGGGGGAAGCGTATGATGAATGGTAGGCCTTTTTTAAGTGAAAACCATACGGTACTTTGCAATTTTTTGTGTAATATTGCAGTTACACTTTTCAAAAACGTTAGAATATGAATGCTTCGAAGTGATGATGCAGGTTTGGTATCCAATTTCAACCTACGAGCGTTAATTTCAGAAAATTCTGTTACAGTGAGATTCAAAACGAAAAATTATTCTTGCTTAACGACCAGGAGGCCGACTCCGAAGAGAACATACAGAAAATTTCACCTTTTCCAGTAAGACGAACATGCTAATAATTTATGCATTTCAAAGATGAATTTGAAAACGCAGCGGAGCAAAAAATACAATATGGCTAAGAAAAAACTATAAAACAGAAAAAAAAAAACTAGTAACCCCGAAAGTGGTTTTAATCAATGCCTTTAAAACACTCCTCTGCTGTATGGGAAAACTGATCGTAAGAAGAGAAGTCCACTGAGCTTGAACTTGAACATTTGTAGTCTAATTTATTTATTCATTTCTAACTTTTTTCCTACCAAAAAACAAACACCGTTCGGTATTTTCGTGGCCGTGTCTGTAAGCCTAGAGAGAATATTACGTGTACCGGGAACAATTTCTTTCTAGGAAGTAAGGGCGCATAAGATACAAGGAGGTAAAATAAAAGAAGGGAAAATAAATAATAATTTGGTTCCTAAAATCAAGATTGCCTACACAAGCGTTTCTCCTTTCTGCGGTCGAGTAGCGTAGTAGGAGGGTTCAGCTCGTCAGCCCAGGTCTCTATTGCTTGTTCATTCCTGGAACCTCTCGTGTAGAGTTGATGCGAGATTTTGTCCGTGATTTTATGCGAGATTCTGTTCGATTTTTAGTTCGTGTTTTCTTGCGTCGGTAAAATTATTCATCATCTTTTTTTCTGCACGATTTGATTGGTGATAATTTTCAAACTGGGAAGCATGGATTTAATGCATGTTTTTGCGACGTGAATTGCAATACGATGCGTATTGAGAATAGATTTTTTAGTGAAATATAGTTTTGAATAAAAGCAGTAATGGCGCTCCATAAGGGTGGAAATACATGCATTATTATGGTTCTAGTACTGAACAGGTGTTCCCAGTGAAACGGAGGTTTTAAAACCTAACCTAATGTAGTTTTTTCTCTAAATTAGAGGCTTTTTTTTGCAATTTAAAGGCAAACCTAACAAAGCAAATTCCCGTGCGAGTTTCTTTTAAATAGTGAGTTGTATGTCAATACAAGCGTGGCTCCATCTAGGAGCAACTAAAAACTAAATAGTGTACTTGTTGAAACAAAAATTGACTGAAATTTTTAACTGCATATTTAATTTAGTTAAGTGGTACGTTGAAGGGGCAACCCCACCAAAAGAAACCTTCAGTTATTTCCCGTTTTGGACTTCACACCTAAATTTTAAGTGCCAATGATTTTCTCTCTCTATAATCATCACCGTCACCCTCTTGTGGGTGAATGTTTGTAAAGATTGAACGACACCATTTAAAATATTCATTAGGAATAATCTACGGAGGTAGCAACTTGTTCCCGGTTGGCCCTTTTTTAAGTTTTCTACGAAATGGCTTTCTTTAAAAATAGCTGTCTGTCTAGCCCTCTGCGAAAAAGGTTAGCACTTTCGTTACAAGGTTGTTGCATTTTTATCCTTAAACCTCCCCGTGTTGTATTGTTATGATATAAGTTATGGGTCATACCTTAAACCCATCAGTGTGAAATATCAAACTGTAAACAAGTTGTTTGGTAACCTAAAACCTTAACCTTGTACATTTAGTCAAACCTAGTGTTTTTCAATTTTTTTTATAATGTCTTTTGCCCCATTTTCTGAATGCTTGTACGATTTTCCTGCACGAAGCAGCACGGACAGCATTTAGTTAATGGTTGCAAAATAGTGTTCTTTTAATTTGTAACTTTTAAAATTTACTAAAATTTGTTCTAAGCCACAAAAACGTCAGTCCCCCCCCCCAAAAAAAAAAAAAACTGCGAAGTTAATATTTTTGTAAACAGTGTAATTTTATTTCATGTAAAACCAGATCCGGGGATAGGAACAATTATCCCAAGGAGATGTATTTCTCAATCCAGGAAATGTAGTTTTCACCTGATAATACCTTAATATGGATTTATTACTGTTATTATTGCTTTTACATGGCTTGGCAGTCTAAGTTATTGGCATATCTTGTGTGCACTAACCCTTTATGTTTTAGCATTCATTTGGTATTCTACACGGAACCCAAACAAATTCCCCTAGGTGGGGGCGTGTAATGAAATTCTGTGCTGCGGCATGATTGGAGAGGATACCCGGACTCCAAACATCAAAAACCTCGGGGAAAAACTCCATTTTTCTGAAGCTCCACACTTCAGGTCCCCCACCCCCCACACCCGCCAAAGTCCTCAACTTTGAGCGTGAAATTCGCCATGAAGTTACCAACACAATCGGCCAAACATAATAGCCACTCACTTGAACTTTATTCCTGTGAAAAAAGAACATTAAATTTCCTTCTGGTTCGTCTACAGCATCCTTAAGAAAAAGTCACCAAACTGGGCCGTAGCGCCCACACTTCCGGCCGCCGTAACTTCAAAACTCATGTACAATTTGAATTGGCGGAGCGAGCGAGCGAAGCGTAGCCTATAACGGACACCAAATTGCAAAATGTTGGTCCATCCGTTGGTTGCACATTTTTAGTCTGGGTGGAGCCCAAACGAAAGATCGGACTGGAATGAAATTTGGTACAACGTTTCATACCCTAAATAGCATTGCTGAGCCACACTTTGCGGTAAATCGAACAATTATTACTGTAGAAATTTTAAAATTTTCGAATTTATTTCTAACACTCACCATTGTAAATTTGGAGTCGTGAATAGTTAAGGAATTCCGACGAAGCATACACCATGCTAATGCTAAGTGAACTTTAAAAAACACGGCAAATTAAATTTTGGTTGCTTCTTTCTAGCTAATAATCTTTTTCGACGTAAATCAACGAAATAATAACATTTGGTGCTTGCATTTAACCACTACAGTAACAAACGCAATCATAAAAACAAAAGGATTCCATTAACGACACACGTTAGTTTCATTTGAAAAAAAGAATGCTTTGGAGATTATTCTATTCAACATGGCAACGAAAGTGACGCCTACACTAGCGTTGAGAATCCCGAATATGAAACCTGAAATTGTCTTATCAAGGCCAAGCGGTATTATAAAACAATATTGACATCAGACGAAACACGAAACAATAATATGCCCGCCTCTCTCAATTCCTGGTTGCCACGGTAACACGAAGACTCGAAACCAAAACCGTGTTGCATCGCATGAAGGAATAGGCTTAATCTCGAACCACTGTTGTAAGCTGCTACTAACGAAAGTAAATCGGAGATAAATATTAGGCCTAAACGCTAAAAATTAGGCCTAAAACCTAACACATTTTAAACCTAAATTGTGATGGTTATTTCTTTCAGATTATATAATAGAGATCGCTGTTGAGTCATAGAGTTAGGAAATAATATATTATCGTGCATTGTGTGATAGAGGTGTGCCATCTTAACATTTTCGTTGGTGGCGGTGTCAAATCTCATACCAAAGCAGTATTGTGAACCTTTTGAATCTTCTGACTATTGTTAAAAACTATTGTACTGATGATTGTTTGGCTTGCAGTTAAACGCCTTATTACGTGCTGTTTTATTTTTACTCGCGGCGATGGCCCACGTCTTCAGTGTTGGATGTGAAAAGAGGCTACAAATAACTAAACAAAAACTAAATGCTGGAGCAAACGAAACCTTGCTAACGTAAATTTGACACCTAACATAGGCCTACATTAAAAAAAAGGCTAAAATGTGAAAAAGGCCAGCAAAGAACAGCAGTACGTCACACCAAAAGGCAAACAGCCTAACAAACCCCATTAAGTATTGTACCCAGATTTTTAAGAATTATTAACAAATGTGGTATCGTCATTAAAATAAAAACTAAATATAAGTTTGAAATGAAGATCCGTTCACTCCGCCTACAATAGGCCCAAAGCCTGTTTCCTAGTTATTTCTTTTTATTATTATACAGGCATAAAGCCAAAACACACTAGCATAGTCGTGTTTTAGGAGGGGCTTCCTTTAAGGTACATATATGTTGGATACAGACTTAGTACGATATTTTTTGTCTTGTTTGTTAGTACCCCAAATGCTATGAAAAATGTCCGACTTTTCTCTATTGCCATTCGCTGCTGAGACAAAACTTAACTTATAATTTGTATATAGCCTTTTTACTGAGCTAGTTTATTTAACCTTCTGAGTTGAATCTTTTGCCCCGATCACTACCTCTGCTTAGCCTTCCTTCAGCAACGATTTAAACGAACGTGAATTTTATTTGTTGTAAATAGTTACTGACAACTCGACCGTGACTACCAACAATCCAAATGCAAAAACGATCTGTTCCTTCTATTAAAAGTACAATAATTAAAAACTGTGCTATACACTACGTCCCCCCCCTTCCTTCAATAGTTGCGATGCATAACATCGTAGTTTACAAAGAAAGGCCAATTCCTGTGTCAATGAGTTTAAATCTCCGTTCCCCCCGCCCCCCCCCAACCTAGTTGTAGTGTGTAACACCTGCAGTTTACCGTTAAGGCTTGTTAAATTTAATAGTAATGATTTATTCATTACACAAGCTTCTCTACTAAGCTTTAACATGAGCCATTTCACAAAGTACTCCTGTAAATATTCAATCCATAGTCAATATTTTAATACAGAGGCCTTTTCCCAAAGTTCATTTGAGTTAAACTCAATTTGGCCAATCTTTACATGTCCCTACTCCTTCAAACGGCTCTGGCCCAAAACTCTTTGCTCTGCAAACTTTTCCATTGTTCTCCAGGCCCTCCACCAATCAGACCCCCGCAGCTATCCTCCACGTCCGCGCTCCCCCCCCCCCCCCCACCCTTTCCAGCATAAAAAACCCCAGCCCAAAGCATCCACAGCACAGCACAGCTCACAGATCTAAAATAAGTTGTGGTCACGGCCGGTCAGGAGTGGAGATGCCGCGTTCTGAACGTTGCCATGCCGGGCAAAGGTAGTGGTCAGTATGTATTACTAGTTTAAATTGAAAGTTTAACTTTAGGACCCCCAATTCTAAATTTATAGTTTAATTTTAACTTACCTCTTGTTTTGGAATTTTACAGTTAAGCATGCCAAACGGCATTTAGGTCTTTGCTTACTGTAATGTCAGAGTGGTCCTCTTCCTAAACACCAACGTTCCTTTGTTTATCTTAAACCACGTGTTAATTTAAATGGCAGACAGTGGCCCTTGAGGATTCGGGAATCTTTTGCGAGAGATTTTTCTGTCTGGGTTAATTGTATAATTTAGCGGATGCGGTTATAAATTAATGGATTCTTCTGGAATTCAACCTACTTTTTCTTGTCGAAAAGTGCATTAATGTAATTGTTGCTTTTTTTTCGATTTTATTGTAAATTAGTTTGCTTTCATGGAAAGCCAGTTTGCTTTAATTTAAAAGCCTTCTTTGTAAACTAGTATCCAAAACGTAAAGTGCCTTTTTCATTTGTTGTACTTTTATTAAAACAAGAGTTTTTAAAACTACAAGTACGGTTTCTAGTGCGGCTTAATTGCATGCGTTTAAATAATATATAGCCCATTTTAATTCTAAACCCCCTTAGCTTTTAAACTTACCCACCGGTGGTGGCAGCCTTAAAGACCAGGTAGAAATAACGGATAGCCTAATTTAGTTTAATTAGGAAAAATATCTTCACTCCCTCCGGGATTGAGGCCCTACTGTGCTGTTTTCAAGGAAAATAGTCAACAGAGTCATATCTACATGCAAGAAAGTCAATCATGAGTGCGAAGACGTTACAAGCACCTAGCCCGTCGTAGCGTCCGCCGCTACAATGTGGCCAACGCGTGCTGTG
The DNA here is from genome assembly GCA_023313725.1 of Lithobius niger. NCBI lineage: Eukaryota > Metazoa > Arthropoda > Chilopoda > Lithobiomorpha > Lithobiidae > Lithobius > Lithobius niger. The sequence continues at coordinate 8,780 of JAHWFP010040348.1, forward strand.
TATAAAATTGATTTGTTTTAAGCGGCTTGAGAATTATTCGGTTTAAGCATCAAAATTAGGTTTAATGAAATGGTGTAATGAACTGTTGAAGGGTTTGAACGTTCCTACCGACTAGTGTATTTTCCATCGAGTCACGGAGTGCAAAGAAGGCTAAAGTTTGTGAATAGTCGTTTGTGTTTAATCGACGGGAATCAATGGGAAAATATTCGATAATTTTCAGAATTTGAATGGTGGCGAAAATCCGTTAAGATTTGGGCCTTTTACGAAAGGATTGGAACGTTTTCCTAGGGCCGTGGGCATGTTTGAAACTTGACGCGGCGGCACGCAGGGCCGTTAGTGTGTGACGTCACGTGAAGCTCCCTCAGTGCGAATGAACAGTGGTGCTGTTTCTAAACTAGAGGGAGTTCTGAGGGAAGTGAGGAAAACTGTTTCTTAACTCGAGGCGACTGATTCAAACTCCTCCCATTTTACATAAGCGTGACGTCATGAAGTTGAGATGTTGCTGAGGAAAGTGAGGCAAGTTTTTTCTCGCTCACTTATTGATCCAACATGGCTTCCATCACGCATTAGTAGCTGAGATGGTCGTGTTTCTAAACTGTAGGAAGTGAGATATGGAAAATGTCTAAATTTAGAAACAAAATCCAATTAAACAGAGATTAATAAGCATTTGTATTATGTTCTTACTAACATTACCCCTCGTATACGTCCACGCGTTTCTTGACTTGCGTAGACGCGGACGCAGAAAAGAAAACTGGTTTCTCCCCTGTCACTTACCCATAATCCAGTGCGAATCAGCAGCGCGTTGGAGTTGGCGTAGGGGGCTCTGCGTAGGCTCAACTTTTCCGCGTGAGCCGCGCGGCGGGACTGGTTTTTCTGCCCTCAAGCTACTACGAAACTGGGTATTCAATAGAGGGATTTGTAAATAGGTCAAGTCGGTCGGTCATTCTCTCCCCTTTTGACGCGTGATCGTGGACACACCAGCGCTGCTTTCTTTTCTGTGTCTGCTTGTATGCGCGTCAAGTTACGCGTGGACATATACGAGGCGTTACTCGCGCTGAAAATATATGTGGCAGCGATTATTGCTTATTTTTCTAATGTTGAGAACGACAAGTGAGGCAGTGGTGTTTCTAAACTGATCGGTTTTGGTGACGTTGATGGGCGTGGCTTAGATGAATCCATCTCACTCTTTCCTCTAGTTTAGAAACATGTCCAGTTGGAAATCATTGGAATTCACAACCGCTGACACGAAACGAACGTAAACTTGTGAGCAGAGACGGCGTCAGGACTGAATTGTTTGAGGGGCCGGCAAAGGGCACATGTGGAAACAGGGTTGGCCAGGAACATTTGTTTTTCAAGGCAGCCGCATTAGGCACTTTTATTCCGTTTAATTCAACTTAAACCTAACGTAAGCGTCAATGCAGTTCAATTTTTTTATGTTAAATACGCCCCATAAACAAATAAATTATAAAAATAAATACATTTAAATAAATGTCATTTTGATGTCAAGTTTAGCCTGCAATTTTTTAACGTTTTTTCCTCTGGTGGTGACCTGAGTGTTTGGGGTCAGGGTGGCCGGCGGGTGGGCCGTGAAATATTGGGAGGGGGGGGGGGGTCATGGCCCTCCTGGACCACCTCTAGCGCCGTCACTGCTTGTGAGGTGTGCGTTCGAAACATGGGCATGCAATGGCGGCGTGCGTACCCTCGCGAAGTGTTCGATATTGGTGGAATCGTGTGTGCTTCGCTGTTTCACTGGAGTGTTTATTGACGGACGATCTACTGATCGCCGCGCGAACCTTTCGACTCGTAGCCTCGTAGGCAATCTGCACGTGACACGTCTCCTGTATGTTATGTGTGATCGAGTGTTGGACCCAATGACTTGAGACGTTCGTTCGATGTGTGTACAGGAAATGCTACGGACTGTATGTTACATTGCGTTACGGAATGGTAATCATACGAGTTGCTAACCGACTTTTCGGCGTGGGATTTTAAAGGCACTGCCTGTGTTCATCGAGGACTGGATTAAAGATGCTCCTCACCACATCCGTGGGGGGGGGGGGAGCAGGTATTTTTAGATATTTAAGGAAATGGAGTGTTTGGCACGAAAGAAGGGACCGGAAAATTTAGGACATTTACCGTAATAAAAGACAGAATTAAAGAACTGTTTGGACAGAAAATCTCCGTGTACTGTGAAAAAGTGTAATTTCTTTCGGCGTGTAAAATTGAACCGATTACGGTTCCGGGGGATTCTCTTTTGGATGCTAACAAGAAAATCACGTTAATGATGCAATGTTCTGAGAGTTACATAAGGTGAAACAGTAATGTGGATTTTAGCGTGTGCTATGAGATTTTTAGTGGTTAAACTTTTATTAGGCATGAATTTTGTTAGCAATTTGGCCAGTGGTGATGTTCAAATTTAAATTTAACGTAGTAAGCACGCATTTGTCAGGAGTTATTAAAGTTGCTTTGCATGCACATGTGAGGAGGTATTATTAGTACACTACAACTACCGATTGTGACCTTGTCAGAGTTAAGATTTGTTTTTAAAGCGATGAAGTAGTCGCTGGTGATTTGAGTTTTGCTGTTGCAAATCTGTCGTTGAAAATTAGGTTACATTGGTGGAAAACTCATGGTTAGAGTTTATTGATGCGGTACGTCTTGGTTAAATTTGCCTAATCGTTGAATTTTTTTGAATAAGGTTGGACACGATAGGTTACGAGGTTCACTATTGTGCATTGTGATGGGAATGTCTTTACTGTTGACGTTCGCTGACTCGACGGGGCTGGTGAGTAGTGGTTGCGCATGGCCCAGTCTACTGTAAACTATGGGTTTGTTATGGTTGGCCGGAATGAAGTAAAGGTCCGTAATGATTGTGTAGCCTGGGGTTGTAACTTTATTTTATTGCCTTATGAATGGAAACCCTTAGGTTGCAAAATTCACTGATTTTCTGGTGTAGATGATTGGTATTAAAGCTGGGGTGCTTGTGAAGCCTTGTTAACGAAAAAGAGACCGTTGGCCTGTTGTCAATCAAAATTTAATTCAACATTGTTTGAGAGTGATTTGGTGTAAAATTTAATTTTTGCCTATTCTAAGAATTTGGGACAACTGTCAAACTTAAAGAAAATTTAGGATTTGTGACACGTTGTGGAGAGGTACAAAGAGTGTGGTAGCGCAAAAGGTTATGAGGTTATTGATTTGCCTGTGATTGTTCAGGTTTTGTGAAATGAGACTGGAAAGTTGGCCTTGGGTTATGGACTGCTCTCTAGGGCCTTATTGATTGGTGACCCATGGTTAAATTTCTGGGTTAGCCGAATTTCAAGTGATGAAGTGTATTTCATCTGGTTGACTATTTTGCTGAAGCTACTGGTTTGTTCTGTTTGTATTGGAAGTAGGGTTACAAGTTTTTTTTTATTATCACTGCGAAATTTGGAAGCAGGGAATTTTAAACCTTAGAAAGCATGGGATTTGGCTTGGAACTTTTCTTTAAACTTGGAATTTGAACTGGACAAAACTCTGAAAACTTAGAATTGAAATTTCGGGGGTGGGGGGGGGGGGAAGCTTTACTGATTATGACTGTATGTGTAAGAAAAGGTTCGGATGAACATCTTTTGATTGTGTGTGTCGTATTTTGTTAAGCGGGTTTGCTTATTGGAGGGAGTGACTTATCGGAGATCTGCAAGTGCCTTTACGATTGGTCCGTCGGTGGGTGTATTACCTCAAATATGGCCTAATGATTTGAACTCACTGCTAGCATTTCACACGCAGAAGGGATTTATCGGAAATGCATATTTGGTGGGTAGGTGTTGCGTACTGGTTACTTGAGGAGGGAATTTGTGTGTCTGGAGAAAGCATCTCGTTCAAGATGTAAAAGATTAATTGTTGAATTGCCTGATTTTGATGAGAAAGGTTGTAACTTGTTGGAACCCGAGGGGAGCCTTGCGGTAGCTTCGGGTAGCTTACGTAATTGTATGCATTGGTCGTTTAGAACTGGTCTGTAATCGGTCATGTTTGACGATTGGTGGTAAGTGTGAGTACCGATTTAGGAAGTGTAAATAAGGGGACTCGATTTTGACCTGTACATTTGTAAACATGCGCAAAACTTGTAAATAAGTTGTAAATAGGAGGTGAGTCTCTAGTAGAAATTCAGGTTTTGGTTCTGGTTTGGTTCCACAGCCCGAAATTGGCGTGTGTCTTTGGAGGTCTTTACCCCCAGTGTAAAAAAAAAGATATAATGTCTTGTTGTTTTGTGACATCCTTAGATGTTTTGTGGAGAACATTTTTAATGTTAAGTTTCAAATCTTTTGGTACGGTTTGGCGATTAACCCCTTTTGACTTGAAAATTGTCGTACTTTTCTGTACTTCTGTACTGCTGTACTTTCCCCACCAGTGCTTGCTTTCTGTCGGGGGGAGAGTTGTAAGGATTCGCGCCTCTAGGGCTGCTGACCCTGCTAGCCGAGCGCCCCTCACTGCTCATGAAGCAGTCGGCAGGATGGAATGAGGCAGATCGCACGCACCTTCGGGTGCTCTGAACGGTAATAAACCTTTGTTCAATCGGTTTTGGAATGAGTTTTTTGTGACAACCGTGAGATGGACAGAAGAAGCAATGTCACAAGTGATGTGGACTTAGCCGGTTTAATTAACGATCCTTCGATAAGGAAGCAGTCTAACTAGGAGTTGCTCTCAGAACTACGGGAGGAATTGACTAAATAGTATTCATGAATAAACAAATCTTTCGTCTTTAACAGAAAGTTTGCAGGTTTTGACTGAATTATTTGTGCATGCTTGATCTTGTGTTTTCAGCCCAGAACTACAGCTGTTTAGGAAATTGAAATCATACGAACCTACTAGTCTTTTACAGGTAAACTTCTCCGTTAGCCAACATATAACATTTGGGACTTTACGTCGAAGTTTACAGTAACAAAAAAAGTTAGATGTAGCTACCAATAGTCGTGATATCTTAACAAAATACAATAAGCAAAAAACCCGCCAGTATCCACTCATCAGACATACAACGCAATTTTAAAACTTTGCGTATTGCAAGCCTTTCATTTAGATGACCACAACCACCACCAAGATGCACGGTAGTTCATTGGTTTTAGTGTTGTTGTTATTGTTGGTATTTTATTACTGTTTTGTAGGGACGCGTGGCTTTGGGCCGAGGTCCCTAGACAATAAAACTCAAACTCAAACTGTTTCAAGCAACACGAAGCGAAATAACAAAACATCAACGTAGAAACGATCAATCGGTCATCAGACAATTAATCTATTCTCGGTTAATAAAAACGAATTACGAAGTGCTAAAACTTAGTAATAAATCGCTGTAATAAAAGAAACTCAGGAAGGGTTCACTAACAATACTGTGTTACGTGCCACACTAACAACTACAGTGAAACACACTATACTTTTACTTTTACTTTTAATTCACTACATGAGCCTGCAGACCATAAGTCATACGCTCGACGCTAAAAACTTAATCTACCTTAACCTATTCAGTGATACAGTTATATACAGTGACAGACAGCTTGGCTGTATTAACAATTACAGTATTTACCCCGTACTCGCCAGAATTCCCTTGAGTCACTTCCGAGTCCGGCCAAACCTAACCGTCTGCCCACAAAATCTAACTATTTGCCGCAGAGTGGACAATGTCCCGGCGTTGTGCGAGGAGGCGCCCAAAATTTCCCTCAAGTCACCCTCCCACTCCCCCAGAATCCGGCCCCGGAAGGCCGAACAATGATGGCACACCAAAAGAAAGTGCCCCACTGTCTCAGGCTCCGTACCACACCTGCAGATCGGAGATACGCTGATACCCAGCCGATGCTCGTGAGCATTCAGCAGTGCGTGCCCGGTCCTGAGCCTGGACACCAGTGCCGCGTCCCTCCCGGAGAGAGCATCCAAGCCACACGGAGAGGCAACGGTTGGGTGGATGTCATAAAGAGGCCGGCCAACGCTACTACCATCCCATTCTTCCTGCCAGTCCCTAACAGATACCCACCTCAGCACCGGCAACAAGTCCCTTGGAGTCATAGGGATAGTCACAACATTGCCCCTCTCCGCGAAACCCTGCCTAGCTAACCCATCCGCAACTTCGTTTCCGAAGTGCCCAACGTGGCCCGGAACCCACCTCACCAAAACTCTGATTCCCCGCTGCACAGCACTCACCAATTTTAGGCCGATCTCCACAGCCAGCGGATGACTAACATCAAACTGCCTGAAAGCCGATTGCAAGATGCGGATCCTTGCTGCCGAGTCTGTCAGGACTCGAAACTGCCTCAGATGGAGATCCAACCCCACGTCCAGCGCGACAGACATGGCCACCAACTCTCCAACAAAGGCCGATGGGAGGCACTGGAGAAAATAACTGTATTCCTGGTGAAACTCAGGGACACACACTCCGGCCCCTCCCTCCCACCCTCCACTGTGAAACGATGCATCACAACAGATATCAACCCATTCGGGGTCAGGCTCGCAGGTTATCGAGCAGTCCAAAAGAGGCAGAACCACCCCACACCAGGACCACGGATGTCCGCCGCACTCTAATATCGGTGCGGGAAGGGCACCCAAACCTCACTGCTGAAGCAGAGTAGCACCCAAGCCCAGTGCCCCTAAAAGCTTACGAGCCCAACACACACGCTATTCTGCAGGGGTTCAACAAAACGCAGCTGCCAGAGTTGTAAAAATGAATTGAAATCTACATAATAATTCTGGACGGCGGCGACTAAATTAGAAGAAGAAAAGGCGGAACAATAGCTTTAATCGGTTTTCATTCTTCGTGCGCGTCTTATGTCTTTGCTACGCCTAACAATTTCTTCTAAACCATTCATTGTTGATGGTTAAAATGAAAGAATCCATGTTTCAGCTAAACGCAGAAGTTTTAAATTAAACTAAGTTACGTTCTTAATTTCGAGGCCAGCTGCTGGAAACGGTAGAATGGCTTATTTTTTTCCTAGATGCGGGCTTTCAGAGCTGAGCTGAATTGTTTCAAAGTGGACAGCAACAATTCTTGCGGCGCACAATGCTTATCATTGCTATCTTGCAGAGTAACCAGCAACAATAAGACCTCTCTAAGAGAAAACAAAACAATAAGGACCAAGCAAGTGACCAAGCAAGATGGCGAGGCCCGTTCATGAGTTTCTGCTAAAGCAGATAGAAAAACGGACAATTACACAACATCAGATTAATTCGGGTATTGTATCAAATGAAAACTCCAGTGAATTGTTCACGGAAGCTGTTGGTTTGGGTATCGGTGTGACGGGTGAAAAAATACCGGAGCAAGATGAAGTAAGTGAAATGGTGTTAAATAACAATGAAGTTGTCAACAATGGGACTTCAGTAAATGATCATCGTAAAATAACGGACCAGGTGAAAAAGTTAATGATCTACTTGAAGCTAGAGGGTTTGCTGACGCAGGCAGAAGTGGATGTTGGTGTTGTGGACGAAGAAAAGTTTGAAGCAGTAAAACGGAGAGGAGAAGAAGCAGGCATTGGAGAAACTGACTTAAGGTGTTATAGTGTTTCAAGTAGAAGTGTGCCAGTGAATGGGGAAGTTAGGCCAAGTGGGGTTGTAGAGAACAATATCCCAACAAACAATGGAATCAAAGACAGGAACAATGATCGTGAAGACAGTAACAGTGTACATGCTATAGGAAAAGTGCACAATGGAGTGTATGAGAGCGCGAAAGATGAAAGCGGCAACGATCAAGTAGTTAGCAAAAGACGTATGCGAAAACTTTGGCAAGTGGTGGTGGCGAACGAAGAGAGGACGACGTGGTCAAGTTGAAGGAGGATGCCGGAGACCTGCAGTGGGTAAAAAATTTGTATGGTGGTGGACTTGCGAACGTGTCGATGAAGAAGTCGTTAATTGTAATTGGGTGTCAAGAAGGTAAGCCCTACTTGGTGCAATGGGTGAAAGATGCCCTCAGTGCAATCATTGACTTGAAGTTGGTTACTGCTATTTGTACTTTGTAATTCAAGTGGCTTTCGTTGATGAAGAGACGAAAATGAAGGTGGCATGCCATAAGGAGCTAGTGTTGAACGGGTACAGGAGTCGTCTGTATGATCTGTGGATTCGAATAGGTTTGGGCCATTGCAGGATATGGAAGCAAGTGTGACTGAGTGCAATCAAAGTGGTGATCATCAGATATCTGGCTTGAATTTGGCTTGTGAAGCATTGCAGTCACAGCAGTCGCAGCTGCAACAACAGCAATTGGGTGCTTCTGTTCCTAGTGTGCTTGTACATGAAGCGGCTACCTTTGAGAATTTACAGGAAGTTGGTTGGTTTATTGCGAATGAGACAGGTGAATCTGTGGAAGAGGTTCCTGATATGTGTAATGACAAGGGTGGGGTTTCGTTAGTGCGAGTGAACCTTGAAACACCTAATGTGGAACCAATTGGAGATGTGGCTGCAGCTAGTGGAGCGGCCGTGGATTGTGACTGGACGTTGGTCACAATGTTGATGTAACATAGGTGTTTGCGGGTGTATGTCTTAGGTTAGATTGTTTTTTCCCATTAGAGTTCTCGATCTGTACATGGAATGTGCATGGTGCACTTAGTCAGCTTGATGAAATCGAAGCATTGTGTACTAAATTTGATCTGTTGGGCCTATTGGAAACCAGGCTCCTAGTGGGCTCAACTCTCTATTTATCTGAATTTAGTGGAAATGCGGGTCCTGGCCTTTCCGGGGTACGGCTGTATATAAAGGCCTGGGTTCCATTTGTGTTGCCTGTCGTTCCAGTGTGCCCGCACGTTGATGCTTGTGTGATAAGTGTTTGGGTTAATAGGGCTTGGTTGACTGTGGGTTTCGTTCACGTTACAGGAACTGTGTCCAAAGCTAATTGGGTGTCATGGGTAAAGTCTCTCCCTAGACCACTAGTCCTAGGGGGTGATTTTAATGCACATCACTGGGTGTGGGGGAGTGATCGCTGTGACACTCAGGGTAGGATGTTTGTTGCTACACTGGCAGAATTGGGTTTAGAGGTGGTGCAGAATGGCACCCCGACTTTCTTTATTGGATCGGTATTTGATATGTATTTGTGCTCCCTGCTACTTGCTCACTGCTTTTCCTTCGAGGTTTCGCAAGACCTCAGAGGCAGTGATCATCTCCCAGTGGCTCTATTTCAAGGCAATCAGGACCAGAGGGGAGGTGGCAGAGGTATGGCCCGTCCGAAAGTTGAGATGGATGCATTTGGGGATTGGGTAAATAAAAGCAGTGGATTAAAAAAACGTCTAATGGGGTATTTGGGACGCGTGGTAGGAGTGGTGGTACTCCTGCTTGGTGGACCACGGTGTGCACCATGGCAGTTCGAGACAGACGTCGTGACTGGCAGCGGTTTTGTCGGTTTCCTACGGATGAACGGTGGTGTGTTTGTGGGAACGAGGTCAGAGTCTCGGTTTATTCTTCGTAGAGAAAAGGCGTCATTTGGCAGATGACTGTTTGAGAGGGTTTCTGTTGGCCCCCCTCTTGCCCAGGTCTGGAAACTTATGCGTTCGCTGGATTCACGTACGTCAATTGCATGGATTTTGGGTAATAATGGAGAAGTTCTCCGTGGCCTAGAGATGGCGAAAGCCTACAATGCTAATTTTTTGGAGGTATACAATTCTTCTAGAGGTGTGCCTCCACCAGCTGTGACTTGGGATAATGTGCAACAGTCTGAACAGTCTGAATTGCCAATTACGGTTGTGTGGCACCCCGGCCATACGAGATGACGCTGGGACGGGCAGCCACTAGGAAGTGCCCCTTAAAGGTGCTTCACTACATAGCAATGTGGCGGGCAGCAGTCTCACAAGACATGCCCGTACACGAACGCGCCTTCTGGCAATGTTTTGGCAGCTTGTTCACGTATAAATACAGAATTAATACTTGTTGAAGCGAGATCAGAAGTTCACGAGCCACACACGGGGTAGGTGTGCGGATCGTGCTTCTTAACCAACAAAATCCACCGACGTAACATCGACTCAAAGTTGTCGTAGATCGAGCATCAAATACGGGGACGAGTTCGACCTAGTCTGGTTCGCTGACGCCGATTGACAGAAGGACAGTGAGGTTAGAGTAGATTGGGGCCCAAAGCACAAATACGTGTGGTCTCAGTCTGTTCTAGCCGTAACCATTAGTCGGCACGAAACACAAGTGCCACACCGTGGAAGCCCGTGTCCGGGATAGTTGAGACAGAAACTCTCGCAAGAAGAATTAAGCATTGACGTTTTTTTTTAAACGTTGAACGACACACGTTTTTTAATTAAAACATTGAAACAGCAGAATCACCTAGACAACAGCACACAAGAATTTTACGTTGAACAACATTTACTTTGTTGTTGAATTTTTTTTTGGACGAAAGAAAACTATAAAGGAAACTATATTTTATTGGGGGCCCACAAGTTTTTTATTATTTTTGTTGAGGACTTCACCACTTCAGGGACTCCAGCTACTGCCAGGACCACGACGGGACCAGGAGAAGAGGACGCTGTCAGAAGAAGAGAAGAGGCTGACCAGGAGAAGAGGATGACGCCAAGATGACGCCACCAAGATCAGCAGGAGTAAACCAGCATTTTTCGACACCAGGACGTAGGCTATTGGGTGAGAAGATTTTTTCGGGCCACTACAGCGTTAGAGGATGGCAGGAATATTTTGTTTTGTTGTGAAGTCAAGACTACTGCAGCAGCATGGATACTGTTAGAGGTTTGGCAAGACGTATGCTATCTCCGATCACAGCCAAGCAGCAGGCGGCAGCACGACGCAGACGACGAGCGAGTTTGAGTTGGAGGGAACTGAAGCAGGCGCACCGAAGGAAGCCAGGGTGTTGTCAACGATACTACACCACTACCAGGACAGCAGCAAGATTCACCGAGCTGGGCAGCAGAAGATGATTTGCCACTGTCACAGCTCGTTGACACAACGAGGACGTCACTTCCGGTAGCAGAAGGGTTGAAGGCAACTTCAGGGAACGTTGAAGACTCCACGGAGAAGGATGCCAAGTTTCTGAAGTAAGTTTGGCAGCCACCACCAGCGTTTTCTTTGGAAGAAAATGCAGCAGGTTTTTCTGGAGAAAAACAAAACTTCACCATGAATGCCAATGAGCAGAGGTTCATGACCCCAGACGATTCAAGGACAACGCTGTCTAAATCGATATTTTCTCAAGCACCAGGGAACCAAGAGATGTACAGCCAGATGTGTAGGCAGTTGATGGACGTAGCTACACAAGGCTCACACGACAGGTCCGTCCCAACGCTCAGTATTCAAGGAGATGGGAAGCAAGACTCGCAGCACAAGAAGACTGATGACCTCACCATCAAGGAGATGCATACAGGCATAATTAAAGAAGGAATTCTTAATGCTTGTAGCGTTGAGAGCAGACAGGAAGGCAAGAGAAGGAAGTAACCCAAGTTTGCCTCCCACATCAGAATGCATGGCCAGCAACCTGACGTCATTCGCAAACTTGAAGAGCCAGCATGCACCAACTGAGTTTGCCACGCAAACCATTGGCACAGCTCCTTTGTCATATTCGGAGACGCAAGCCACATCTGACGATGCAGATGTTACAGGGCTTCGCTCCTGTATTGACAAAGCAGTACATCCACCATTAGGGAATGTTGGAGATTTGACATCGAGTCCTGTGGGTTTGGAGGCCAACACTCAGCAGCAGCAGTACAGTAGGACCACGGCAAGTGAGGGAGCACTGGTACAGCATCATGCTCCGACGTTCAAGCTACCCAAGAAGCTAACACCGAAGTTTACAGGACATGCGGATATGCTTTCTGCACAAGAAATTTTAGATGCTTTGGCAAAGTACCAAACTACATTTCAGTTGTCAAATTCGTTTTTATTGGAGACAATTTTGCCATTGGCTTTGGTAGGAGAGGTTGAGCAATGGTACAACTTTAACGCACCTTTCGAATCCATTGAGACATTCAAGACTTTATTTCGGCAGGAATTCGAACCACCCAACTTCACTCAACAACTCATGCGTGAGTTAGAAAACAGGTTTATGCACAGAGATGAGACACAGTCGCATTTTCTACAATCTATCCAGGCATTCTACGAGCGTTTGGATCCACAAGCATCAGAGCAAGTAAAGATATACGGGTAATGCAGCAGATACATCCAGAGTACTTACCACATCTGCGGGACAAGGAAATCACCACCATGAAGGAGTTGGCTGTGGAAGGAAACAAGGCTAGGGAGTTGATTGTCAGGCAATGTACGTATGTACCACCACCGGAACCGGAAGATAGCATCGCACCAGCATTGGCATGGCGAAAACCAGTCAAAGAGACCGGCAAGAGAACGGGCAACCGGAGAGAGTACAGGGTAACTGAAAATACAATGAGGGAGAGGCAGGCATCTCAGTACCAAAATGCTCGTTCCAGGGTTTAGATCCACAAGATTTTGCATCAGGAAAATATGCAAGTAAGCAGAGAAGACCAAGGACTACAACACCTCAGCAACACGGAGATGCGGCTGAAGAGTCACAGGGTCAACAAGAAATGGCGGTTCAGCTGTAGAGGACACTCAAGGGTGATTGTTTCTCCTGCAGAAAGGCGGGACATTATCGAGCACAGTGAAACGATCCCAAAAAATGAGGTTGTGATTCCATAGTGTACCGTCAGAACAAGGTATTCACCACCAGAAGTAAGGACTGCCGGAAACGTGAAGGTTTGGGTAGAGACAGTGTTAAGATTGTAAGGGCTTGTCACGTAAGGAGAAGACATGACTTAGACGCAGAAACAAGGCAAGGAGTCATACCCTTACTACCGACCAAGCTAGAGGGGCGGACCTATCCAGCGCTTATCGACACAGGAAGTACATCTTTGATAATCTCCAAGGAAGTAGCAGATTATTTGTTAAGCAAGGGTCACGCCTTACACAAGGATTCTCATATCGTATTCTTGTTAGCTTCAGGAAGAATAAATGGTCATGGGTACCTCCGGGCTAAGGTACGCTGGGGAGAATACAACTTGATGTTGCACACGTTTCTTGTGTTCAATGACGCAGCAGATAGAATTCTGTTGGGACGCGATTTTCTACATAAGACAGGAATGTCTGTATATATCAGAAATGGAGGATGGAAGATGCCCAAGGATGAGCAAGTTACACCTTTCATGGATGAGAAGTAAAGATTTGCAACTTGTGAGCTGAAGAAAGTTGAGGTAGATCTTTCTCAAGCGGAGGAGGATTGGAAGGTTGTAGAAGGCCACATTGGGAAAGCACACTGCACGGAACAGCAGACGAAAAGGCTTCGGAAAGTCTTAAAGAAATTTCCCAAAGTGTTGACTTCCAAGCTAGGGTTAACGCACAAGTATAAACATACAATTAAGTTGAAAACAGACGTGAAACCAGTCAGGGTTCCTCTGCGTCCAGTCAATCACGCTACGAGGGCCATTATTGACAAACAACTTGATTCTTGGCTGGAAGATGGAGTCATTGAACGAGGATTCAGTGAATGGAGCACGGTACCGGTTTTGGCACCTAAGAGGGATGCATCTAAGAACGAGAAAAGGATGTGCTTAGATTTTAAGCCGTTGAACGCACAGAGCCAGCAAGATAATTATAGGACCAACAACGCAGAGCAGGTGCTGGGCATGCTGGGAAAGGCTAAGTACTTTTCTGTGATTGACCTGAAGGCAGGCTACTTGCAAGTACCAATAGACGAGGACGGTATGGCGTACTGTTCATTTCGAACTCATCGGAAGTTTTGTCGTAGAGCGGATGGCTTTTGGCCTCAGCGGAGCACCAGCCTCATTCGCCAGGATGATGGATATTGTCCTGAATGACTCACTCTTCACCCATGTGATGATTTACTCAGACGACGCCACAGAAGTCCTACAGAAGTTGCAAGATGCTAACCTGACGGCTTCTATCAAGAAAATGCACTTTTGTGTGAAGACGGTAGACTATCTGGGCCACACAATAACAGCTGGATCTAGTAAACCAAATCCAGATAGGGTGGAGGTTATTAAGAACTTTCCGGAACCCACCAACGTAAAATCTCTTAGAAGGATTTTGGGGATGTTCGGTTTTTTCCGGGCTTATATACCTCTATTTTTTGAGACGGCGGCCGTGATGAATAATCTGTTAAAGAAGAGTGTGAAGTGGAATTGGACACAGGAATGTTCCCAGGCACTGCAGAGTCTGAAGGACAAGCTAGTTGGGGCAACCCTATGCCTACCTGAGATGTCTAAGCCCTTCGAACTCCATGCGGACAGTAGTAGAACAGGCCTCGCAGCGATTTTATTACAGGAGTAGGAAGGAAAGGGTTTGGCTCCAGTGTTCTTTGCAAGGAGGAGACTGACTGACTGTTCTGATTGGGAGGAGTCCAATTATGGGGTCTCGGAATTAGAAATGTCTGCGATTATGTATGAACTTAGAAAATTCAAGCCATATTTAGAAAACACGAAATTTGTGATCTACAGCGACCATTCGGCACTGCAAGCATTGAGAGAGCCAGCAGGAAGATTGGCAAGATGGATCCTTGAGCTACAGGGATATGACTGCGCCATCAAATACAAGAAGGGTAGTTTGCATGATGCACCAGATGCCATCTCCAAAATGTTTGAGGAAGAGCAAACAAGTGAGGAGGTGCATGAGAACTTCAAGATGGAGATAAATGCGACAGACCGACCCACGAATTTTCCTTCGAATGAGGATTTTCGACAGGCCCAACAGCAGGATTCGTACATCCAGCGACAGATTGCTAAGCTTAGCGATAGGCCTACCAGTGACCCGTCACTGGAAGAGACAATGAATTTAGCTACATCTCGCGTTGGCAAGCTTTATTTGTTTAAGGGTCTACTTGTCAAGTCATTCGCTCTACGTAATGTAAGGGACAGAGCGGCCGGTGACAACATACTCAAAATTGTTGTACCAAAAAACCTTCAGACCCGTTGCATCGAAGCAGCTCACGATTCATTGTTGACAGGACATGGGGGAGTACAGAAGATGGTTTTGAGGTTGCAGGAGACGGTAACATGGAAGGGCATGACAATGCACGTAACGAAGTACGTCAAAACTTGCAAAAACTGCCAATTGGTGAAGACGACAATCAAGAAACTTTTAGGGTTTATCCAAAACATGGAACCACCAAAATATCCGTTTCAGAAAATATCGGCTGATCTCGTGGGACCACTCCCGAGGACCAAATTAGGATTTAAAAATGGATATTTGTAATTGTTGATGAAATGCATTTTTTGCTCTGAGGACGGCGAAGGCAAAACAAGTGATAACGGTGCTTTCTTGGACCCTAACAAACTGGGCATGCCTCCCAGAGTAATTACGGATTTAGGTGCTCAATTTTTCAACAATGCATGGCAATCGACGATGCAGAAGCTTGGCGTAAAGGCAGACTACTGTACACCATACCATCCAGCCAGTAATTGTACGGAACGCACCAATAAAGAGATTAAAACACCTACTTCGAGCATTTGCAGGCAACAACGCAGACTGGTCAGAGAAGTTAGAAGGATTAGCGTACGCGATTCGAAGCCAAGTCAACTCGGTGACAGGTTTCAGCCCAGCAGAGATGGTGACAGGAAGAAATCTGTCATACCCGTGGACGCATCAACAAGATGCTTTGCAAGAAGCAAAACATCCGGAGCAGGAAGGGAAAAGGGCTAAAATACAAGCTGACGTAATCAAAGGATTCCAAGAGATGTATTCTCAAGCAGTGGCTTCGATGAAGAGGTCACGAGAACGCCAAAATCCGTATTACAACGCAAAACGTACTCCAGGCACTCTCGAAGAGGGTGATTTGGTCGTGAAAACCACCCACCAGCTGAGTAATGCAGCGCAAGGTATTGCTAGAGGATTAATGCCTAGGTATGAGACACCGTATGTAATAATAAAGAAGAAGAGCGATAAGACTTTCCATCTGCAGCACAAGGAGACAGGACCAAACTACGGATCTGTAAACATACAACAATTGAAAGCATATCACGAAAGAAGGGACGAGGTTGAGCAATCAGCTGTAAAGGGGCCGAATGCAGCAACAATGCCACTACAACAAGCAACGCCACTAGAGGATGATGCGATGCCAATAGAGCTAGCGGCAGACCCCGGGAACGAGCAATCAGCTGTAGAGGGGCTGGAACCAAAAGGGCAAGCTCAACTACGAAGTAAAAAGGCAGACAAACTGGTGCTAAAACGACCAGTGCCAAGACGGCAATCTGTGAAATCGTCGAATCAGACATAAACAAGCAGCACCGGAAGTTGTAGAAGAAGATCAAGTTTCGTCACCGGGAGAAGCATCTTCAGAGGGAGAAGAGGAAGACCACCGCATCAACGGGACAAAGAAACCACGCTACAACTTACGCCCACGCAAACATCAAGATTACAAGTTTGTGAAGAGAAATAGGCCTACGCAACGCCAACCGGTACAGAATTTTTTGCCACCGAAAATTAATTGCAGCTATGACGAAACGGATTTAGGAAAAATCTGTGGAAATTAAATCAGGCATAAGAGCCTTTACTACGATTAGATTGGTTGCAAAAGATCAACCTGTCATGTCGGACGATCCAGCCGATATGAAACAAGGATGTTTAAAATACTTAGTCCAGAAAGGCATTGAGATAGATTACATACCGTATTACAGAATCGGCGATTTAGTAAATTTAATGTCACCAGCGAAAGAGGATTGTAGAGAAATTTTGGAAGGAACGTTCAAAATTATTAATAGGAAAACTCAGCTGCTATACGGATTACAAAGTGTGGTAGATGAAAAAGATGTAAGGCAAATGGCTCATGTGTTTTTCCTGAAACCAGCGACGCTGCACAGAGAGGGGGGAGGTCGTAAAAGAAATAGAAAGAAGACACCCCGCTACAACGAAGGGACGGTCCCCTACATTGAGTAACGCTACGTAAGAAGTGATAAAGGAGAAAGAGACCCTAGGCGTGATGAGGTAATGGGTCACGTGGGTCAAGCGGATCAATCGGCTATTAGGAAGGGGCATTTACAGCTAGCATTACGTAGTATTTAAGGAGAATTCTTCAACAAGTATTTCATTCCTAAATTGTCTTGAAAGGAGAGTCACGGCACTTTTGGAATTTTGGGGATTTTCGGTGGAAACAACATGCAGTACGAGAAGCAGGGAAAGAGTGGCCGTAAGAATGAAGGGGAAAGACGGCATCAGGGGATGAAAGACGAACGGAAGTGGGTGGACCGATCGGCGGAGGACGAGAGGCCCCACGCCGAGTGTAGCGAGGTTGGCGACAGGAAAAGGAAGAGGGGTCGCCTGGCATTTGCCGAAACGGCGAAAGAAAAGAAGGATAGAATGAGTGAGAGGCAGAGGGAACAGTATAAGCAGAAAGTGGAAAGTAAGAGAAGAAGGCCAAAGGACGTCTATATGACGTGAAAGCTGTAGAAAGGGCCAGGAGAGAACAGGAGGACAGGGAAGCCAGAGACGCAAGGAAGAAAGCGGAACATGCACGGAAAGAGGAGAGAAAGGTGCGCAGAGAAAAAGGACGGTGAAGGGACGAAGATCGCCGGCGTCGCGAAGATGGAGAAGACGGCAAAATGTGGCTTGAACCACCAAGTCAACGGAGTAAGCGGCATTAGGTGGACCCGACTTGGGAATACAAGTTAAGGTGGTTTGGCCACAAGTCCGCGAAGTCAAGCTATGGAAGGAAGCGGTGCGACCAGCGCATGTTGCGGCATGGGTGCCAAATTTCGAGGCTGTGGTAAAGGGCGTGCCAACAGTAGCACACGAACTGGTGGGAGGGCAGGCAACTGGAGGTGGAGTCCGGTCTTTCAAACATTTGGCGGCCAGAGTCAGAGGCGGAAGAGGAAAGATGGTGGCATTTCCAGAGGGACCCAGAGCCATTCTCAGTGAGGCCAGGCATCTAGTTCCTAGCCAAGCAGCCAAGGACCGCCGCGGTTGGCAAAAGGATGTGTGCAGGGTGCAGCAGCCTGAGTGGGTCAGGTCAAGAGAAGCTAGGCGAGGCGGCCATCGTTCCGCACCAAAGGCAGGAGGGCGGTGGAAATCACGTCCACTAGACGACCTAAAACATCCGATAGAGTGGCCGGCACCAAGAGAGGTAAATCTCGTCATCCACTTTGGGGAGGTGAAGGGAGAAGAAGACGAGGTAGAGGCAGACGTTCAAATCCAGCAACCGCCACTACAGTTGGACGACGAGGACGTTGCGAACTTATGCAAGTGGTTCGACGCCTTTCGATTGGAATTGGTCAACGAGGATGGGGTGATCAATGAGGACGATATTGTGGATGTCCATGCGTCGGAGGAAGAGGCGTCGTGGCTGGTCAACACTGTGCAAGAACTGTGTAAGAAGAATGACTAACATTCTAACAAGGTGGTGTGTAAAGGAACTGTGCAAAGTGCAGCAAGGACCCCCCCTTTTTTAATTGTAAATTTTGGACTTTGGGCATGGGCCCAAGTGCGGAAAATTATGCCGAAAGGGAGTGGGTCTCGAAGGAATTTTATCTTATATAATAATAAAAAAAGGGAATTTTGTACTTCAAAAGAAATTTGGATAACCATGTTGGGGGTAAGTGCAAATAATATGTCTTTTTTCAGCAAGACGTCAAATAAATGAGTGCCATGTGGAAAACATAGAAATATATTACATTTCTCTGACTCACCACTCGCACTTGACCCAAGGAACCAGCCAAGGTTGTATTGCAAAATTTTAAAGGGTAAAGACTGTTTGTAAATAGGCTAATTCTGGAATTTAAGTTACCAACGTTTTATAAGAAAATGATGGCAACAAGTTTACGGACTTAGAGTTGAAATTTGGGTGTAAATATTTGTACATAAATATTGGCCTGCTTTCGACTGTACCATATTTTAGGGGAGGGGGATGTGGCACCCCGGCCCTACGAGATGACGCTGGGATGGGCAGCCAATAGGAAGCGCCCCTTAAAGGTGCTTCACTGCATAGCAATGTGGCGGACAGCAGTCTTGCAAGACATGCCCGTACACGAGCGCGCCTTCTGGCAATGTTTCGGCAGCTTGTTCACGTATAAATACAGAATAAGTTGTTGAAGCGAGATCAGAAGTCTATAAGCCACACACGAGGTAGGTGTGTGGATCGTGCTTCTTAACCAACAAAACCCACCGACGTATCATCAACTCAAAGTTGCCGTAGATCGAGCATCAAATACGGGGACGAGTTTGACCTAGTCTGGTTCGCTGACGCCGATTGACAGAAGGCCAGTGAGGCGAGAGTAGATTGGGGCTCAAAGCACAAATACGTGTGGTCTCAGTCTGTTCTAGCCGTAACCATTAGTCGGCACGAAACACAAGTGCCACAAGTGGAGGCTACGTTGGCTTGTGGTCATACGGGCAATGCTATGGGGATCGATTCAGTTAGTTATCCCTTTGTGATGTGGGCCGTGTGGATTTGGTGGATTTCTTTCAGCGTGTTTTTGAGGGTGCTCCGCCGCCAGCGGCTTGGATGCTTTCTGTTTTGGTCCCGGTTCTAGGACGTGGCAAGCAGCACACTGCGGTCACAAGTTATCGACCCGTCGCGCTGTTGTCATGTGCTAGAAAAGTTTATGAAAGGATTTTGGTTCGCCGCTTAATGTGGTTGTTGGAGACTTCTGAAGGTCTTTTCAGGGCTCAATTTGGTTTCAGGCGCGATTACAGTGCCCAAGACGCGGTTTTGTATCTGGAGGCAAGCATACAGCAGGTGTGGAGTGATGATAAGATCACTGTGTGCATGTTTCTAGATATAAAGGCCGCGTATGATATGGTGGATATCAGTTGGGTGGAGCATGCCATGTTTGTTCTTGGGGTCAATGTACAGTTGTCACGTGCAATTATGGCCCTTCTTGCCAGTAGGCAGTTCGCTACTAAGGCAGATGGCTATTGGTCGGAGTGCCGGTCCACGGATAGAGGCCTCCCGCAAGGGAGCTGCCTCAGTCCCGCATTGTTCGGCTTGGTCATCAATGTTATTTTGATTGACTTGGACTCGGATGGCAATGTTGTCGCGTATGCCGACGATGTGGCTGTGTGGGTTGTGGGGAATGATTTGCAAAGTCTCCTGGCAACTCTAGAGGGAATTGTGGCTACGGGTGAGGGGCTGTTGGCTCAGAGGGGCCTGCGCCTTTTTCCTCAAAGACGGAACTCATGATTTTTGCTAGGGGTGCACTGCGGTCAGGTTCTATAACTGTGGGTGGCATCCTGGTGCATGCGTCAATTTGTGTCAGGTATTTGGGAATCAGCCTTGATCTACTGCTGTCTTGGCGAAGTGATGTGTTAGCTGTCAGGAAATCGGTGATGTCCCGGTTGGGTGTCTTGAAATCACTAACGACAAGTGGCCTGCCGTTCTGTAATCACGACAATGTATAGGTCGTATGTCAGGGCGAGTATTGATTTCCACCTGCCTAGTTTGGCGGGTGCTATTGGTCCCATGCAGTCAATACAGGTGTTGGTAAACAAGTGTTTGCGAGTTGTTCTAGGGTGTCTCCCGTCAGCTCCTATTCATGCCATTCACATAGAATCGGGTAAGTGTCTCATAAGTGTGCGGGCGAAGAGGCTCCTCTTTACACATTGCTACCGGGCCATTGCAAGGGGTTAGAGGGACCCTGTCGCATGCATTATAAGTGCGCTTATGGCAGTTAGGGAGTCGGCTAGGAAAAGATCAGGTGCTCTGGGCCTGGGAGCAACGTTACTTTTGGTCCTCAACTGTCTGCGTTCTTGGACCCAAAGGTAACTTTGGTGTTTTGTCCTTGGTCGTGGTGCAGTCTGTTGTCCTCTCTTTGGGATGCGCTGCCCACGCCCGGTACCACAGTGAACATATTTTGTGACGCTTCCTTTTGTAAGGATGTTTGGGAAGGAGGAGTGGGCGTATTTGTACAAGAATTGCGTTTGGAACGGTCGTATTTCGTCTCTGGATTACCCTCGGCGCTTTTGGGGGAGCTCGTGGCAATTTCGTTGTGTATTGAAGAGGGTTCGTCCCTAGGGGTCAGTAGCTTTGTGGTCCATTCGGATTCGAGAACTGGTATTGCTTTCCTGAGAGAGGCAATTTCGTCTCTTGACGTGGATCATCCTCTTAGTGTAGATGTAAGTAGGAAACTACTGTAAGTCCTGCAAGGAGGAGTTAGGGTATCAGTTACGTGGGTACGAGGTCACTTTGCCATATTTGGCAATGAAGTGGCAGATGGGCTCGCACGTGAGGGCTTTTGCTCTAGGACGAACCACATACGGTGTCCTATTGGTTATAAGGATCTGCACCCAGTGCTCTTAGCAATTGAGAATAGGCAGTGGCAGACGATTTGGGATGAGAGTACTACTGGCAGAAGGCTATATGAAGTACAGCCATCTGTGGGGCGGCCTGTTGTTTTGGAGCTGTTGCCATGGAGAGATGCCAGTCTGTTGTCGCGTTTGCGTACGGGGCATGTGGGTCTGCGTGCACACATGCATAGTATGGGCTGGTGTGCGTCGCCGCTTTGCGCCTGCAACACAGAGGATGAATCTGTTGACCATTTTTTGTTTTGGTGTCCACTATGGGATGCGTTACGTGTGCCACCGCTTGTTAGTGGTGGTGTGGTGTGCGATGCGTTGAAGTTGCCTCCCAAGTGAGGTGGTCAAAGGGTGCCGTACAGGGTGGTTTTTAAGTTCTGTAAGACGACCAGGCGTTTTTGGAATGTGGGTAGTAGGGTCTAGTTGGAGTCTGGTTTCCTATGGTCAATAAGGTTATTTGGTGCCATTGTAGTAAGTAACGTAAGTAGAATAGAGCGCGTGGAATGTACAGATCCTTTTGGCTCTCATAAAAATAAATAAATAATAAATAAAACAATAATGAGGCATTGTTTGGCTGGACGATTTACTTTCTGCCTCTTCCAGAGAACCAAAATGTCAAGGTTTCAACTTTGTTTTACAAAAGCGTATTTATTTACTTCCCATAGAAATATTTAAATGTCAGTGCCTGGGCACAGAGTTCGAAACATGGTTCCGGGGTGCGTCGTACCTGGAGTCGCTGATTGAGTTAGCAAAGCATAAATTTGATCGAGTTAGCGAAGCGTAAATTTGATTGACGATATTTAATTCGGTCAAACACGGACATACACATGAGCAACCAAACAGTACCAGTGTTGCAAACTGTGCATCCAACACCACCCGTGCGGAAAACGGACTTAAGGAAGCAAACAATTTTTTTCATGCAACGATGCTTGAGCGTGCCAATTTTTAAAACGGTGCATCAAGTGATTTCAGTCATGGGATGCGCTGAGTGAGTGAGCGAAGCGAACAAAAATTAGCATTTGTTAGCCAGTGTGCGCAAAAATTGGATTGAAGAAATTTAATTCGGTGAAAGCGTTTCTTAGCCAGGGTGCGCGAAAATTGGATCGAAGAAACTTAATTCTGTGAAACATCGATAACACACCTGAGGAACCAAACCGTACCAATGTTGGAAATGGAAACCAAGTCCGGAAAAGGAGTTGGGGCTGCGTCATGCCCGGGGTCGTCGATTGAGCGGGAGAGAGAGAGAACGAAAATCAGCGTTTGTTTGCCAGTGTGTGCAAAAATTGAATTGACGAGACTTTATTTTCCATGAAACATCAGTGCCTGGAAAAGGAGTCGGGGCTGCGTCGTGCCCGGGGTTGCTGACTGAGTGAGCAAAGCGAAAATTTGATGGACGAAACTTAATTCGGTCAAACATGGACATACACATGAACAACCAAACCGTACCAGTGTTGCAAATGGCGCATCCAACACCACCTGTGCGTACAACGAACTTCAGTAAGCAAAAAAAAAACATTATTAGCCAGCCAACAACCTTTTCCCGAAACTATGCTTGAGCGTGACAATTATTAAAACTGTGTAGCCAGTGATTTGACATGCGCGTTTGTTAGCCATGTGCGCAAAAATTGGAATGAACAAACTTAATTCGGTGAAACATATTGGACATACACATGAGCAACCAAACCGTACCAGTGTTGCAAACAGTGCATCCAAGATCAGCCGTGTGTAGCACGGGCTTCCTGTAGTTGATTATAATAACTCAAACAAAAAGTATTGTGACAAAAATGTTTAACATTAATAAAAAACATTAATAACATTAATAAATAACATTAATAAAAACATTAATAAAAATAAGTTGTAGTACAGCCAGTGTTGTACAACGGACACTCGCCACCAGCTTGCGCAAACAATGCGGAATGGATAGTGACCAACAATCTCTTCTAATAATGAGGGTACTCGATGATTATTATTCACGGCAATAAACTGAAAACTTAACTTTTAATGGATAAAATAATGCTCCAGGTGCATGCAGCTTAAAACAATGCTTCAGGTATACGCAACTTAATACCCATGGTTGATTGTTACAAACTATGAATACATCTTTAATTGTTGCGAACATTAATTGTTGCAAGTGGAGGATTAGTTACTTTAAAACCTACACTTTTAAACAATGACTCTTAAACAATGACTTCGTTCTTTTCTAAAGACGACAGTTTTTAAGTACAGAATTAAAAAAACAAAAACGAACAAATGTTTAATGTAAGTTTAATCAACCCTATGCCAAGAAAATAGGAAAGTAACTCGAATAAGCCTTCCATTCGTAGTGTTGCTGAAGTGTTTAGTACACGTGAAACCTTACTGTTGCATTTTGCAAAATTTGAGCTGCACTCGAACCCACGAAAAAGGAAAGGGAAACGACTAAGCCTTCCCCTTGCTGTAGTGTTCAGTCTATGTGAAACCATACTACACTTTTTAACAATGACTTTTTGGTTTTTAATGTGATATCAGACATTTTTTACGAAAAGATACGAAAGTATCTACATCATTAAAATCATACGATGTGCGTGCGTGCGTGCGTGCGTGCGTGCGTGCGTGTTTGTACCTCTACTCCTCCGGAACCAAAGCACCTACAAAGATTGGAGTAGGACCAAACGAAAGATAATTAAATTTCGCTTTTAATAGGCCTATTTTCATCGCTGTAACTTTATATTATCACCCTCAAATAAGCGAAAAACCCTGAAAAACTAACGTCAAAGTTTTTTTTAACCCTCTTCATGTTCGTTCATGACGTCATAGTTTGTTCATGATAACCTCCTCGAGCGAAGCGAGTTGATCTGGAAAAGGATGCACGAACGACGTATTTTGCAACACACCACATACAAATCTTAAAATTGGTTTTGTATTAACCAATGACCTAGCGGAATCGCTCGCTTCGCTCGCTCATTCCGCGTCGTCTCGCTGCGCTCGAGGAGATTTCATGCTGCAACACTTATAATATAGACAGACCTTCCACATAAAAAACGATCAAGCAAATTATAAGAGTGTAGTATGCGATATCGGTTATCTCGAGAGAAGGTCAATATTATTTTTTTACGTCCAAGGAGTCAAGCAAAAAGTTAAGATCAAGCAATTTATCAGAAAAGCGCTGTTTTTGATGACAAACGCTGATTTTCGTTCGCTTCGCTCACTCAATCCGCGCAGACATTTCCTAAGGAACGTGACTGAATCAATGTAACCACCAAGAACCACACATCACTTGTGATTTGTGTTGGTATACACTTTATACTAGCGGAGTCACTCGCTTCGCTCGCTCATTCCGCGTCGTCTCGCTGCACTCGAGAAGACTTCTTGCTGCAACACTTATGATACAGACAGACCTAACACAGAAAAAACAATCAAGCAAATTATAAGAGTATAGCATACGATATCCGTTATCTCGGAAGAAGGTCAATATTATTTTTTTACGTCCAAGGAGTCAAGCAAAAAGATCAACCAATTTATCAGAAAAGCCTTCGCTCACTCAATCAGCGCAAACATTTCCTCAGAAACTTGACTGAATCAATGTAACCACCAAGAACCACACATCATTTGTAATTTGTGTTAGTATACACTTTATATGGGTTTTCTTGTTTCACATATTTTAAAAATATTGTTCTTTACGTCCTGCTCAGTACAGATTTTTCAATTGGCGTCTTATCACCTCACTTTCTGATGATCCCTCACTTGGAGAAACATCTGCAGAACGTCAGATGTAATCTCTTAGGAAGGTGAGAGATGAAAGTTGATAGAGCAAAGCGAGCCACACATTCAAAAGGTTTACTTTACGTGGAAATCGCTCGCTTTGCTAGTTCAATCCACGTACCTCCGTGCTACAGAAACACGAATATTTGACAGCGTTTTAAAACCAAATCAATTGTTTTGATTTTTCCCTGCCTCAAGTCAGTTAGTATAAAACCAATTTTAGGATGTATATGTGGTGTGTTGCCAAATACGCCGTCCGTGCATCCTTTTCCAGATCAACTCTCTTTGTCGAGGAGGTTTTCATGAACAAACTATGACGTCATGAACAAACATGA
>JAHWFP010040348.1:47066-95857 GCA_023313725.1 Lithobius niger
TCTTTCCTTCCTTCCTTCTTCCTTCCATCCATCCATCCATTCATCCTTCCATTCTCACATTCTTTTTTCCTCTTTTCCATCCTTCCTTCCATTCTTAATTCGTTCCTTCCTTTCATCCATTCTTCCTTCCTTTTTTTATCCTTCCTTCCATCTTTCCATTCAATATTTCTTCCTTCCCTCCTTCCATTCTTCAGAAACACGAATGTTTGACACCGTTTTAAACCAAATCTATTGTTTTGATTTTTCCATTCATCAATTCATTGGTTAATACAAAACCAATTTTAAGATGTATATGTGGTGTGTTGCAAAATACGTCCTCCTTAGACGCCTATCCTCGCTGCGCTCGAGGAGATTTCTTGCTGCAACACTTATGATACAGACAGACCTTCCACATAAAAAACGATCAAGCAAATTATATCAGTGTAGCATGCGATATCGGTTATCTCGAGAGAAGGTCAATATTATTTTTCAAGGAGTCAAGTAAAAAGTTAAGATCAAGCAATTTATCAGAAAAGAGCTATTTCTGATGACAAACGCTGATTTTCGTTCGCTTCGCTCACTCAGTCAGCGCAAACATTTCCTCGGAAACGTGATTGAATCGATGTAACCACCAAGAACCACACACCACTTGTAATTTGTGTTGGTATACACTTTATATGGGTTTGCTTGTTTTACTTATTTTAAGAACATTGTTCTTTACTTCCTGCTCAGTAAAGATTTTTCCATGGGCGTCTTTTGACTTCGTTTTCTGGTGATCTCTTACTTGGAGAAACATCAGATGTAATCCCCTACGTAGGTGAGAGATGAAAGTTGATAGAGCAAAACGAAACACACATTAAAAAGGTTTAGTTTATGTGAAAATCGCTCGCTTTGCTCGTTCAATCCACGCAACTCCGTGCTTCACAAACACGAATGTTTGACATCGTTTTAAAACCAAATCTATTGGTTTGATTTTTCCATGCATCAAGTCAGTTAATATAAAAACAATTTTAAGAGCTATATGTGGTGTGTGGTAAAATGCGTTGTTCTTTTAGGTTATTTTTTCGGCTCATTCGACTGCTCCTCGCTGCGCTCCAGATCATACCTCTTTGCTCGAGGAGATTTTCATGAGCAAACATGAAGAGGGTTAAAAAAAACTTTGGCGTTACTTTTTCAGGTTCTTTCGCATATTTGAGGGTGACAATATCAAGTTACAGCGATGAAAATAGGCCTATTAAGAGCGCAATTTAATTATCTTTCGTTTGGTCCTACTCCCATCTTTGTTGGTGCTTTGGGTCCAGAGGAGTAGAGGTACAAACACGCACGCACGCACGCACGCACATCGTATGATTTTAATTATGTAGACTAGCGGAGTCGCTCGCTTCGCTCGCTCATTCCGCTCGAGGAGATTTCTTGCTGCAACACTTATGATACAGACCTTCCACATAAAAAACGATCAAGCAAATTATAAGAATGTAGTATGCGATATCGGTTATCTCGGGAGAAGGTCCTCACATCCTTCCTTCCTTCCTTTTTTCCATTCATCCATTCATCCTTCATTCACACATCCTTTCCTCTTTTCATTCTTCCATCCATTCTTAATTCGTTCCTTCCTTTCATCCATCCTTCCTTTTTTTATCCTTCCTTCCATCTTTCCATTCAATATTTCTTCCTTCCTTCCTTCATTCCTTCCATTCTTCAGAGACACGAATATTTGAGACTGTTTTAAAACCAAATCTATTGTTTTGATTTTTCCGTGCATCAATTCATTGGTTAATACTAAACCAATTTTGAGATGTATATGTAGTGTGTTGCAAAATACGTCCTCCGTGCATTCTTTTCCAGATCATCTCTCTTCGCTCGAGGAGGTTTTCTTGAACTATGACGTCATGAACAAACATGAAGAGGGTTTAAAAAAACGAACTTTGACGTTAGTTTTTCAGGTTTTTTCGCTTATTTGAGGGTCATAATATCAAGTTACAGCGATGAAAATAGGCCTATTAAAAGCAAAATTTAATTATCTTTCGTTTGGTCGTATACTCTTATCATTAAAATCATATGATGTGCGTGCGTGCGTGCGTGCGTGCGTGCGTGTTTGTACCTCTACTCCTCCGGAACCAAAGCACCTACTAATATGGGAGTAGGACCAAACGAAAGATAATTAAATTTCGCTTTTAATAGGCCTATTTTCATCGCTGTAACTTGATATTATGACCCTCAAATAAGCGAAAGAACCTGAAAAACTGACGTCAAAGTTCGTTTTTCAAACCCTCTTCATGTTTGTTTATGACGTCATAGTTTCTTCATGAAAACCTCCTCGAACGAAGAGAGATGATCTGGAAAAGGAAGCACGGAGGACGTATTTTGCAACACACCACATATACATCTTAAAATTGGTTTTGTTTTAACCAACGAATTGCTGCATAGAAAAATGAAAACAATAGATTTGGTTTTAAAACGGTGTCAAACATTCGTGTTTCTGAAGCACGGAGGTGCGTGGATTGAACGAGCAAAGCGAGCGATTTCCACGTAAAGTAAACCTTTTCAATGTGTGTCTCGCGTTGCTCTATCAATCTTTCATCTCTCACCTTCGTAGGATTTTACTACTGATGTTCTGTAGATGTTTTTCCAAGTGAGGGATCATCAGAAAGTGAAGTGATAAGACGCCCATGGAAAAGTCTGTACTGAGCAGGGCGTAAAGAACAATATTCTTAAAATAAGTAAAACAAGAAAACCCATATAAAGTATATACTAACACAAATTACAAGTGATGTGTGGTTCTTGATGGTTACATTGATTCAGTCACGTTTCTGAGGAAATATTTGCGCTGACTGAATGAGCGAAGCGAACGAAAATCAGCGTTTGTTATCAGAACAGCGCTTTTCTGATAAATTGCTTGATCTTTTTGTTTGCCTCCTTGGACGACAAAAAAATATTGACCTTCTCTCGAGATAACCGATATCGCATTCTACACTCTTATAATTCGCTTGATCGTTTTTATGTGGAAGGTCTGTCTGTATCATAAGTGTTGCAGCAAGAAATCTCCTCGAGCGTAGCGAGACGACGCGGAATGAGCGAGCGAAGCGAGCGACTCCGCTAGTTTTACTGATGTAGATGATGTGCGTGCGTGCTTGCGTGCGTGTTTGTATCTCTACTCCTCTGGAACCAAAGCACCTACAAAGATGGGATTAGGACCAAACGAAAGATAATTAAATTTCGCTTTAATAGGCCTATTTTCATCGCTGTAACGTGATATTATCACCCTCAAATACGCGAAAAACACTGAAAAAATAAGCTCAAAATTTTTTTTAACCCTCTTCATGATTGTTCATGACGTCATAGTTTGTTCATGAAAACCTCCTCGAGCAAAGATAGATGATCTGAAAAAGGATGCACGGACGACGTATTTTGCAACACACCACATGTACATCTTAAAATTGGTTTTATACTAACTGACGTGATGCAGGGAAAAATCAACACAATTTGGTTTTAACACGGTGTCAAACATTCACGATTATCAAGCACGGAGGTTCGTGGATTGAACGAGCAAAGTGAGCGATTTCCACGTAAAGTAAACCTTTTCAATGTGTGTCTCGCTTTGCTCTATCAATCTTTCATCTCTCACGTTCGTGGGAGATTACATCTGATGTTCTGCAGATGTTTCTCCAAGTGAGGGATCATCAGAAAGTGAAGTGATAAGACGCCCATGGAAAAATCTGTACAGCAGGTCGTAAAGAACAATATTCTTAAATAAGTAAAACAAGAAAACCAATATAAAGTGTATACTAACACTAATTACAAGTGATGTGTGGTTCTTGGTGCTTACATTGATTCAGTCACGTTTCTGAGGAAATGTTTGCGCTGAATGAGTGAGCGAAGAGAACGAAAATCAGCGTTGCCATCAGAAACAGCGTTTTTCTGATAAATTGCTTGATCTTTTTGCTTGACTCCTTGGAGGCCAAAAAATAATATTGACCTTCTCTCGATATAACTGATATCGCGTACTACATTCTTATAAACCTACTCTTGATCGTTTTTATGTGGAAGGTCTGTCTGTATCATAAGTGTTGCAGCAAATCGTGGGTTTGGAATGATGTAGGCGAATGTAGATATGCTGAAGAATGTGACGAACGAACTGTGAGCAACTAGTTTGCGTCGATATAATCAGTACATCGAAATAATCAGTCCGAGCAAAGCGAGTTTTGTAGCAACTGACTTGATGCATGGAAACCTGGTTTTAAAACGGTGCTAAACATTCGTGTTTCTGAAGCACGGTGGTGTGTGGACTGAGCGAGCAGAGCGAGCAGTTTCCACGTAAAGTAAACTTTTTCAATGTGTGCCCTGCTTTGCTCTCTCTCAATCTTTCATATAGGATTACTTCTGGAGGAGAAGACGTACAAATATGCAAACAAACAAATCGCATGTTTTGAATGATATAGATGAAATGCAGGCGCGCTTAGGAATGTGATGGACGAACTGTGAGCAATAATTACAATTAGTTTGCGTCGTAATAATCAGCACATGATTTTGTGATGCTCTTGGAATCAAAGAAATTACTGGAAACATGGATCGACGCGCACGTAGCTCTCGGATGGCCCAACTGTTGGAATGATTTGTGGTTAGCATTTGTTTACGCTGTGAAGCCTTACGAAAAACACGTACTGCACTCTGACCATTTGCTTGATCGTTTTAGACGTGGAATGTCTGTCAGCAGCACTAGAGTTGCAGGATGAAAGCTCCTCGAGCGTAGCGAGACGACGCGGAATGAGCGACCGAAGCGAGCGACTCCACTAGTCTACATAATTAAAATCATATGATGTGCGTGCGTGCGTGTTTGTACAGTACCGCTCAAAAGTAAATGGACAAACACAACAATAGATGTCCTGATCCGGCCTGCTGCTGTAAACAGGACGAGCATTTCCATTGTTCCAACAATGCTTAAAAGGAGTAAACTACAAGTGTTATATCTACCAACGTTCGACGTAAGCCTAGTTTGACACGTCACGAACTGCTGGTGCCAGACAACTGACGGAGCCCAACGAAATTTAATACTGCAACTCAGCTGAAATGGTCACTGAACAAGTTGGCTGTAATTTTCGCACTGTGTCGACGATTGTTCGAAGTGCTAAACATGAACTAGGAATACTTATGAATGCAATTTAATTCTGAATTACTTTTCCCTTCAATTTCGTTTCAGTTGTTCTTGTTTAATGAGACTTTAAAGCAACATCCGGCTTGCCTATAACCTTCCGCCTGCCTTATAACAGCCACGCGCCGATCGCATCCGCGCATTTACCATAGCCATGGTCAACTCAGACAGTAGCTTCGTTCCTTGCAGCAAAGAACGCAGCTACTGTCTCAGTTGGCATTGTGCCTAATATACAAGCCAGCATAAACGCATTAATTGCGTCGTCAAAAACCGGAATGATTCTTGTATTTTAAAATCACAATTTATAATTTTCTAGACTAGTGTCGTATAATTTTGCTTCGGCGATCTATTGGAATAATTAATTTTAATTTTACTGCATTAGGCTTTTAGATGTTTGATCTAATAGTAATTACTAAAAAACAATTAAAATTAGTACTGCGCACACACAGATAAAACTTCCAGGTCATTGTAGGCGCGCAAAGGATCATATACGTTCTGTAAGAACGTGAATAAAGTTCCCCAATATTCAACAGAAAATTTCTCCGGTCGCGCGGCTTGGCCACTGTGTGCGTGGGGGCCCTAAGTAAATAGACCCGTGGGGCCGTACTTGATGTGGAGGATCGAGAAAAATGGCGCTGGGAGGTATATCTCTTAACTGGAATAAGAGTGTCACTGTCTTGTAGATTGCTGTAATTCAAAACTTTAATTAAAGAAAATCTATTTAATTAGGAAACATCAGCTTTAAATAATTACAGCTTGGGTGATCACGGTTCCGACCACAAACTTGGTGGCATTCATTTTGGGGTGATATAACTACTTACTATGGCGAAAACTTGATCGTTCCCTTTGCTTTCAGTCTTCACTGGTTATTAGTTCAAAAGTTAAATGAAAAACTTGACCATTGCTACCAAAGGTTAAGTTTTTTCTGTAGCACCTGAAATATTATTTAGTGGAATGAATTTTGGAAATTTTTTGGTCGGTTGATATCACTTCTTTGAAAGGCTAAACCATTCTTTAATGGGTTACCCTTTCACCAGCTTCATATTTTTGATATATCACTTTTGTTTCAGTAGAATAAATAAGTAGACGGTTTTTTAGTCTTCTGTGCAGGCTTGTGTACAGTTTTCAGTGAAGTCTACTGAAAGCGGCTGGGACGACTGTAACAACGACTTTGTCTGTCTGTCCGTCCGTCACTTTTCAACTATGGAACGGAACAAATGACAATCTGTTTTCACCGTTTGTCTTTTCGTCCAAAAATTAGTTAAAAAACACGGCAAGTTAAAACAGCTAATAGGCCTTCTAGACCTAACTCAATGAAATAATAACATTTTTGATCGTCGCATTTAATCACTACAGGAAGTCTCGCAACCATAAAAACAAAAGAATTTTGTAAACGACACACAATAGCGTCATTTTAATAATGTCGACACCGTGTTGCATGGATGACTCTCGAACCAAATTCTCCTTTAGCAGCTACTAACGAAATTAAAACGGCAGGTAAAAATTTAGGCCTAAAAGAAGAAAATTAGGCCTTAAATCACGTTGCCGCGGCAACGCCAAATCTCCGCACCATGTTGCACGAATGCATAAGCCTACTCTCGAACCCAATTTTCCGTTAGGTTCTACTTATTAAATTAAAATGGTAGCTAAAAGTTAGGCCTAAAAGCTGACAAGTATACCTAAAATCTAAAACTAGGCCTAAAAGCTATCACATTTTTAACCGGCAATTGTGTTTTTAGATTATAATTATAATAGAGATCGCTGTCCCAGTGAGTGATAGAGGTGTGCGCCTCAATATTATCGAAAGTGGCTGAAGTGTAGAGAAGACCGGTTAAGGCTAGGTAGTCTCTGCAGCCGCTTGTTTTATTTTATTATTTATTCCATTCTCACGCCTTCAAAAGACCCTCGAAGTTTTATAGAACCTAAATGCTGTGCCAGATTTTTCTGAAAAATGTCCAGTTGTTTGCCTTCTTGAGCAAACGTGCTGTTCTAATACACCTTTTTTGGGAATTACCTGTAGGTTTTTTTCTGAATAACTTAAAATAATGCAACGGAAAATCAAATTGGGTCATTTTTTGGAGAAGTTATGAAAAAAAGAAACAAGTATCGGTGTCGATGCTGCATTTCTAAATAAAAAAATTAAAAGCCTCTGTGAAGAGAGGGGGGGGGGGGGGAAGGCCGGTTACTCCACGCAGCGGGACTTGAGAAACAAATTTTTTAAACGGCCTTATGTTAATGCGCGGTTGAAACTGGCTTGGATAACTACAAAATCGAATGAACCAATTGTTATTACTTCTTTTAAAGCGAAACAATTCAAATCGAGTGTGAAATTCAGTTCAAATTCATTCGTCTGATGTTTGACAATTTTTCCAGACGTAATGCAAAAAGAGGCTTCGTTTTGGTTTCAACAATAAAGTATTGGCGCTCCATACCAGTACAGATGATTACCGAACGTCGTGTCCAGTTTTGCTTTCTATTGTTGCAAGCGCGTGAACATGGCAACAAAGGTTTGTCCATTTACTTTTGAGCGGTACTGTACCGCTACTCCTCTGGAACCAAGGCACCTAGAAAGATGGGAGTAGGACCAAACGAAAGATAATTAAAGTAGTATTAAAAACGCTTAAGCGTATAAAATACGGATGTAAGCCTTAAAAAACTTAAGCTTCTTTTACACGTATTAGTGCGACGCTGATGGCTTACATGTCTTTTCTAATATCTGTCCCTTTAGGGCTTTAAGTTTAAGGTTTACATCCGTATTTTATACGCTTAAGCGTTTTTTAATGCTAATATCCCTTATTTTTTTTTCTTGTTTTAGCAAGAATAACACAGAAAAGAACACTGTACTCA
Source organism: Lithobius niger (assembly GCA_023313725.1). NCBI lineage: Eukaryota > Metazoa > Arthropoda > Chilopoda > Lithobiomorpha > Lithobiidae > Lithobius > Lithobius niger. Next base: position 55,042 of record JAHWFP010040348.1, read on the forward strand.
CCTTAAAATAACTGTTATAATAGAGTCTTTTCCATGGCTGATTCGTTTTATACTGCTAAGAGTGACTTTTGCACCCAATTTCATATTTTTAGCTTGATCTATAAGAATTTGTTGCCCAAACCCCTGGGAGGCATCACGAGGAGATTCTGAGGCGGGAGGGGGGGGGGGCACTGATGGCATTTTGGGTATTTCATTGGGGTCCATGGCTGGTTCGATTTTTACTGTTAAAAAAGACTTGTGTACCAAATTTATGTTTTCTGCAAAATTTTTGCAAAAATTTGTTACTCCACTTAATGATTTCTGCCCAGTGCTCTACAATAATATTTGCTCTGCCATTGCGAATACTGCAGTAACATCAAAATCGTGATCAAAAGGCCCTGATCGGTGTTAATACCTACATTTTGAGCTGTACAAATTGAAAATTGGTTCATTGGTTCGATCTCTAGGTGAGAGCAAAAGTTCTAACCCATTTGGCTTTCCGTGTCAAGAATAACGTAGTTACATTAAAATAGCATGCGAAAGGCCCTAGGGCTTGTCCATACCTACGTTTTAAGCTATAGAACTTGAAAAATCGGTTCTGTGGTTCGTTCTCCAGCCGAGGACAAAGAGTCCCAACAGCAACTTTAATGATTTCTGCCCTGTGCTCTGCAATAATAATTGCTCTACCGACGAGAATACTGCAGTCACATCAAAATCGGGTTCAAAAGGCCCTGGTCGGTGTTAATACCTACATTTTAAGCTACACAAATTGAAAATCGGTTCGTTGGTTCGATCTCTAGGTGAGAGCAAAAGTTTTAGCCCATTTGGCTTTCCGTGTCAAGAATATTGTAGTTACGTTAAAATAGCCTGCAAAAGGCCCTAGGCATTGTCCAGACCTACGTTTTAAGCTATAGAACTTGAAAATCGGTTCAGTGGTTCGGTCTCCAGGCGAGGGCAAAGACTCCCAACAACAACAACAACAACAACAAATGGCCATGCTGTGGACGCCGAACGGTTTGATTGTTATTAAAATTTGTAATATGGTGAAATAGTTACGACACGACCCCAAATACCTAATTGGGCGAGACTATAGGAGTTCAAAGTTTGACGTTTAACATGGAAGTTCATGCTGAGGCTTACATAAGGACCGCTACCACGATCTTTGATTTCGCTTTTAATAGGCCTATTTTCATCGCTGTAACTTGATATTATCACCCTCAAATAAGCGAAAAAACCTGAAAAACTAACGTCAAAGTTTTTTTTACCCACATGATGTTTATTCATGACGTCGTGAGGTTCGTTCATGACGTCATAGTTTCTTTAAAACCTCCTCGAGCGAAGAGAGATGATCTGGAAAAGGATGCACGGACGACGTATTTTGCAACACACCACATATACATCTTAAAATCGGTTTTATCTAGACACACGCTAGTGTGTCGCGCCAAGTTAGACAACAATCATCACAACAAACATTGCATCAATCCAATTGTCGAGGTCGTAACATTTGTAGAGCGGCGCCATAGCGTCAGTGTCTTATATCTTGAAGCATATTTGGGCACATTTCAGGTACTTGGGGAAAAATAATAATGCGGTACAAAAGCTTAAATTGTGTTGAAAACAAGAGCAATGACTCACCTAACAAAAATTAACTCGTGTAGGAATGCCAGCTAAGCTGCTTTCAATGGCAAATCTGACCCTCAATAACGTTGAAAATGTGCTAACTAGCTACTAGCTAGCTAGGTAATTCTAGTCCGCTCCGTGTTAATTTCCATAGGGTGATTATTCATCGATACCGAGATAACGGGAAGGCTTCCAGCTATGAAATTCGACGAATGGCTGCAGTACGATACGAACTGCGTACCTTTTATGGTTTGGAGCCTGGAGGTGTAACGAGGATGGAGTGGGATGGCGCGTAAGTACGAAAATATTGTTATAAACATTGTTAGTATTGTCGGCATCGTCTCTCATTGGACAGCCAAAGTTCGGACAATGACAACGTATATACTGACGTGCGTGTCTAGACACACACTAGTGTAGCACGATACATCTAAACAACGTTGCCAAAGAAATTGTATTCACATCCAATTCACAAAAAATAAACCAACTCTAAAAACAAAGCAAAATAAACAAAGCCAAAAACTGGTGAAGAGGCCACCAAGTTGAGAGTGGTTCGGCCCTTCAAAGGAGTGATATCAACACACCAAAACTAACGAAATAAAACAAATTACAACAAAATTAAAACCATACCAAAAACCTATAAAGAGGTGACCAAGTTGAGAATGGTTCGGCCTCTAGGCAAAAGGTAGTATCAAATTGTGGAAAACCAATTTCTTGTTGACGTGCCACTTTATTACACATCTGCACGGTAGTGGAGTTGAGTCTAATACACAATTTTAAAAAGGACTGATATCATATCAAAAACCAAAACTGGTAAAAGGGGCCGCCAAGTTCCGAATGGTTCGGCCCTTCAAAGGAGTGATATCAACACACTAAACATTCGCCAACTTAATCGCACCGAATAATACTTTGGACGTTAAGTGAAAACTTGAACATTACTACCAAAAGTAGCAATGTTCTAGTTTTCATTTAACCTTCGAATTATTAAGAGGTGCGATTAACTTGGCGAATGTTTTGGTGTGTTGATATCACTCCTTTGAAGGGCCGAACCATTCGGAACTTGGCGTCCCCTTTTACCAGTTTTGGTTTTTGATATGATATTAACTGACTTGATGCATGGAAAAAGCAAAACAATAGATTTGGTTTTAACATGGTGTCAAACATTCGTGTTTCTGAAGAATGGAAGAAAGGAAGATAGGAAGAAATGATGAATGAAAAGATTGCAGGAAGGATGATAAAAAGGAAGGAAGGTCGGATGAAAGAAGGACGAATTAAGAATAGATGGAAGGATGGAAAAAGGAAGAAAGGATGTGAGAATGGAAGGATGAATGGAAGGATGGAAGGAAGGATGGTAAAAAGGAAAGAAGGAAGGATGAAATGATGAATGGAAGGAAGAAAAGAATTGAGAAATGGATGGAAGGAAGGACGTATGGATGGAAGGTAGGATGGAAGGAACGATAAAAGACTGGATGGAAGGAAATAAGAAATGATGGATGGAAGGATGGAGGGAAGGATGAAAAGAAGGAAGGAAGGAAGGAAGGATGGATGGAAGGAAGGAAAGAAGGATGTATGATGGATGGAAAGATAGAAGGAAGGTTGGATGGATCGAAGGAAGGAAGGAAGGAAGAATGGATGGATGGAAGGAGGTATGGGTGGAAGGTAGGAAGGAAGGATGGAAGGTTGGAAAAAAAAGATGGATGGAAGGATGGGTGGGCCTGAATGTGTATCAACTGACTTGATGCATGGAAAAATCAGACCCATAAACCTGGTTTTGAAAGGGCGTCATTTTTTAAAATTCTGAAGCACGGCAGTGCGTGGATTGAGCAAGCAAAGCGAGTGATTTCCACGTAAACTAAAACTTTTCAATGTGTGTCTTGCTTTGCTCTCGCAATCTTTCAGCTCTCACCTTCGTAGGAGATTACATCTGACGTTCTGCAGATGTTTCTCCAAGTGAGGGACCATCAAAAAGTGAAGTGATAGGAGGCCCATGGAAAAGTCTGTACTGAACAGGATGTAAAAAACAATATTCTTAAAATAAGTAAAACAAGAAAACCCATATAAAGTGTATACTAACACAAATTACAAGTTATGTGTGTTCTTGGTGGTTACATTGCTTCAGTCACGTTTCTGAGGAAATGTTTCCGTTGATTCAGTGAGCGAAGCGAACGAAGAATCAGCCTTTGTCATCAGAACAGTGCTTTTCTGATAAATTGCTTGATCTTTTTGCTTGCCTCCTTGACGACAAAAAAAAATATTGACTCTAGTAGTGTGGATTGCGCTACTGGAAGACAGATCGACTACTTCCACAATACAAATTCTTATCACCTCGATCTGTGACGTCACGGACGAGGCGACGAACTGGGGTTAGTGTTAGTACGATGATGAAATTCTTATAGTGACTTGCACTTTTTTGTTAAGTTTGGCGTGGAGACCTTCGGCATCGAAGATTGGGAGCAGAAAGAACGATAGCTTCCGGTTGTGGGTATAATATAGTGGCTACTCGCTCTCTGATTGGTCAAGAGCCGTTCACGTGACCACTCGCTCTGAGCGCCCTTCCTGTTGGTGGTAGGAAATGGAAGGAGACGACCTCGTGTGGTGGGAATTGGTATTGAGTTTAATGTAGAAGGGTGTCCCTTCCTTCCCTCTGATCGGTAGGAAAAATGGAATCGTCCGGGAGGTTACTAGTCCAATATTATAGTCTGTACTTGTATATGATTTAGAAAAAGAGAAGCCATTTTTTTTTTACTCATAACAGATCGTTTATTACAAAACAATATCACTACAAACAATGCGACATGCTGACTCACGTTACCGGATTACAATTCATTTAATGCATACACTATAATGTCCATATGCGAGACTGGTTATGCCATCATCTAATAGATACCTTTTGTCATCATAAGCAGTTAAACATCTTTTATTATGTTCCTCAGTCCTTATCACATGAGTTTTGCTTCTGATAAAATTCATCTTAAAACTATAAACATTTTGCTCTCACAGTACATCTAAGTAATGGTTGTGCATTATTTCCTGCTTTAATACACGTCTTTGTATGCCCTTCCCGGTAAGTTTAGTTACATTACCATATAACAAAGAATACATTTTGGCTACAAAATTCAACAATCGGAATAGAACACGTTTCATCCTTAAACATGCCTGGTACTTTTTTGTTCTGTAAAGAATACAAAGCATGGTCTATTGGATTATCGCTCGTGTCATACCTATCTTGGTTTAACAACATGTCTGAATATATGTTATCGGTATACACTTGATAGCAAAGACTATGTGTATCTGTAAACAATAGAGATGCGTTGTTACTGTACAATGATTTGATGTGTCCGTAGTGAAACTAACTATTTGCTAAGATCGAGAACGCTGAAACCAACATAGATAGGTCTATTGAGAACTACTTTGGTCTTCTTCATTTTAAAAATCACAACATTTTCATCAAATATCACAAAATTCTCCATATTTGGTTTAGACGTTAACTTGCGGGCTTTAGTGTCACTAGTTGCGACTTTCACGCTAACACGTTTGCGTAGGTCCTCGATCATCTTACCATAAAGAGCATTTGACATAATTTTATAAAAGTCTTTATGAAAAGGGTTCGTAGCGGCCTGTCGTTTTGCGGTATTCAATTCTATATAGGGTTTCAACCAAGCCTTTTGCGAAAACGACAAAACACGGTGGATCTTTGTCTGTATCATTCCTTGCGAAAGGTAATACTTCAAAACTCCATAATGAATGACATAGTTTCTTTTGGAATACAAATTCGGAGTAAGCTTTCTTGAAGTATGTGAAAGGTTTACAATTTCATGCAAATGTTGACAATAAGTTGATAATTGTTGATAGCGAATGTTCAAAGGTTCAGGACAAAGAGGATAATCAGAATGTAGATCATGGAGATGAGTCGGATAATCGAGATCGACTTCTAGAATGAAACCAGTTTGGTTATCATCTTCAATAGTTAGAACATTTAAATCTCTAATTTGATTCGGAGTCAACCAATGAAAATTGCCAAAAGGCAACATTTGACTGAGACTCCAACCGTAGAGGTTATTCGCATCTAAATAGATAATGTAAGAGAGTAGGTCATTGGGGGGAATAACTTTCACCTAGCAAAGGGTTGTTAGCACGAGCAAAACGTTTCGTAACCATGCTAACGCCTCCGCGTATCCCTTTCTCGATGAACAGATGTTCGTCAATGTCTGTCAGTAGCTCTAGCTGTATTTCAGTAGCTCTAGCTGTATTTTAGTCATTTTTAAAGCGGCAGAAAAAGTTAGCCCCGGACTGCTATAATAATGAGCTGGATCAAGTTTGTAACATTCCATACAAGTTTTTCTAAAATCTGTAAAGACACAAGCTAATAACAAACAATCCAAACGCAAATACAAGTCAAAATAATCACCAAATGTCTGACAATTCATCGTATTCCACACATTTAATGCGTAATCGTAATCTTCATCACTAACCCCTTCATTCGTTAAAATAGAAAAAAATGCTTCCTTCGGGGGTAAAACTTTCTCTTCAAACCTTGAATAAGAGTCCAAATATTCGTAGGGAAATATTCCTTTACGTTTTAATAGTGACCAATGTTGCGGAAATTCAGATTTTAAAATGTTGAGTTGATCATCCTCTAATAACGACACTAATTTGTCTAAAGAAGCCGCTAGAAATTTAAAAGAATCTAAATACACTACATTCTCAATCTGAATAGCCATATAATGTTGCACATTTTCGGGAATGACATTAACCTTTGGTGTGCCAAATGTTGAGATTCCAGACAATAACAAATGGCCATCATAATACGTCAAATTATGAAAGAATACAGAGATTGTCTTTTTAAATCTGTATTCTATGTTACAATGAGCGTGTGCGGGACCTCTGTAAATACCGCTGTAGTGACAATGGTCCCTTACCTTCACCTCTTCGTTGGTAATAATTTCCTCACAAATATGACACAAATTATTGCTTTGAAAGTGAAGTGTATCTGATTCATTCATTATTAGAGGTTTTACATCTTTCAACAAAGCTCTTGTTTTTACATATTCTTGCTCTACGGATAAGAGAAAGCGAGATACACAATCGGAACCTCGATACAATTCACTCGATATAACTTGGCCTAAACAATCAACCATAACATAACAATAAGCGCATGGTTCATGTTCGCTATATTCGTAAGTGTAAGAATCGCATTCATTAGGCTTGCATCCCGATATTGGAGTCAGGATTGATTCAAAATCGGCGAATATGACAAATGGAACACTTAGTTGATTCGCAAAGTTATTAAACTTCATGACATTATCGCCAATTTCGGGCATAACAATTCGCTGAGCTTCATGTTCTCTACACATCATTTAATGCTGCTCCAATTCAGTTCTACCACGATGTGAGCACAAACAGTAAGCACAGGTGTATCTGCTGGTATATAGAGGGTAAACTTCTTTATCGGAATAACCATAAACGTGTAAATGTAATTTAAAGGAACTGGGTAGGTAATACCTTCGATGTGCAATGTATCCAACAGATGCACATAATGGCTCACACGCTCAGCATGAAATGGTGCGGGATGCAAGGCAGCTAACACAGAATATTCAAAACATCTCATATCATGACATTTAATATTAATTAATGCTTGTTTACGTGCAAGAAAAGGTTCCAACGGCTTATAACAACCACCTGCTAGAGGACGATATGCTGCAAAATGTAAGTCTAAAGCGAGTATTGTGGATAAAACCCAACCAGACCCTTCTCTCTGATAATTGTCCATCGCTTCAACAGGTCTAAGTGAACGTCCTTCAAAATTTCATCAATCTGGTCAATCCGTAAAACTCTGTAAGGATTTGTGCACAAGTAAATGTTGATTAGTCTTTCTGGTGGTTTATGCAATTCAAGCTTAACACTCGTCACAAACTTAATTTGTCGATGGCTTCTACACAATGATTCAATAAGAAGATGTAATTCGTTGCAAAGGTAAGATAAAAACAAATCTAAATTTGGAACAAAGAGTTTCTCTGTCCGGGATGGTGTAGGAAAAATTTGCAAAATAGTTACGGAATGCACTCTTCTCCTTCTTGAATGAACCAATCCTATCGTCGACATGAGGAGTTGTTCTGTTTGGGACAACATGATGATGATGATTGTGTCTATTCAATTCCACGCGAGAAGCAAACCCCTCGTTACATTGCTGACATACATTTCTAGAAGCCACAGGTCGTGGGATGTGTACTCTGGTTTGGTGGATATGGAGCGCACGTTCAGCAATCGTTTGCTTCGATTGCAAACGAAGCAAGTTGTGTTTCCAGCGAGTTGATGATAGTTACGAAGATGGCGTAGCAAGTTGTTTCGATTGGTGAACGGGAAACCGCAAACCTCACAAACAAACATTCTCACAGCTCCAACTTCTCAACAGCAATGGCTAAGTCATTCTCTTGCATTGAGTCTTCTCGTGCATTGAGTTGACCGCACATAACCTTCAGGCATCTAAAAAAAAAACAAGATAAGAAAAACATGACAGCTCTAGATGTAATCTTATATTTATATATAAATATACAGACTTTGTCAGTCCCGTAAGTCACTGTGTCACGTGATGGAAAGAGAGATTACGTAGCTTCTATTATTACAAAACGTCTGACAAAGGAGATGTCCTCAGGTGGTGGGTGACAACTAGAAATGATTACTTTGCCCTTGAAAGCTATCTTCCGTTTTCCAATGTTGAATGGTCTGTTGTCAACCAAACGATAAATTCCTAATAAACAGGATGATAATAATTCGGGAATGCAGTCCGGTATGTAGACATATGAATGTGTATGCTCTATTCCCTCAAGAGATGGAGTTGTCATCACATACCCAAATTCGCAAATGTAAGGGAGAATAATTTCAATCAACAATGTTTTACCATAACCGGAAGAACCGTAGAGGTAAACACCTTGAACTTCTGCATATTGTAAAGCGTTCATAGCCATTGCACTCCACAGAGGTGTTGGTTCTTTTATCAATTCCATCTTTAACTTCTCGTTATTACACCGCTTTAAGCTTAATAAACGTGACAAATGATAAATATCGTGGTACCTTTTAATTCTATCGTACAATTCAAAGTTTTCCAATATAAACGGAGCGAGGTTATTGAAGGATGGATAATTTTCGCAAAACTGTATTAGTTTAAAACCAAAGGAGAGTGAATCCGAATTGCATTTGTATACCAGAGCATGTGGGTCGACTCTCGTCATATAGTTTAGGATGTCTTGTGCATATTTCGTGCTAAGGTATTCGACGAGCACTTCTGTAATATCAGTATTGCACTCCCTCATGCTAACAATGAAAGGTTTGACCCTTTCCTCTTCACAATCATGTAAGCATGTAACCAGTTCCCAGTAACACACTTTCAAGAGCTATGCAAAGCATCCTGAGATTTGTCATTATTTTCAGTTCGTGGAACAAACTTCTCTTTATGTCACTGCTCCTTTCATCATCACTCCCCAATACTGTAAACTTGATTGAATATCGCATTATTCTAAAATAAGAAAAAAAAATAAACAATGAGTATAATTACATCTTAAGTTTATTAATACATCTTACAAAATTGAACACATAACGTTCACGGAAAGCTGTTTTTTTTTTAATTTGTTAACAATGTAATCGGGAGTAAATCCCTTGGTTCTCATAATTACGTAAAAAATACAATAATGACTGCAGGTTGAAGATGTTGGGGATTGAATTTGAAACTTGTTGCGCCAAATCTTCTTTCCATTCCAATCACTCAAATACTGTAGAATGTGGTAATTATTTTCTAAGTTGAGGCCAAAAGAGTCAAAAAAACTCAGAAGTCTTCATTCCATTCTTCATTTTATGCAATCCAATGCCAGACCAATGACTTCCCGATGAACTGCACGTGTCATGGTTGACGACTAGAAAGGATTGTTTTCTATTAATTAGAACAGGTAAGTGGTTTGCGGGATATGTCCCCATGAAATTTGGACATCTACTTCTCAAGATGTCATTGATCTGCTTCGTGTTCATCCTTCCAGGAAAACTTCACGATCAAAAGTAACTTCTAAAACCTTCGGTATCTCGTAATAAATCAAAACGTTTGTCGCTTTAGCGAGAGCAGCATCAAATCTAAGTTCTATTCTGACAACACCTTGCCTGTTGAGTGAAACGTGAGAGCTTGAATTTCCAGCACAACCATCCGGAGTCAGATCGTAAGCAAACATGCAGTGTTTTGTAGCAAAATCTGTAATCTTGATGCCATTACCTACGTTTTGAAATGAAGTGTCTAAACCGTGAAATAAATTCATTAGGTTCGGGTGTAGGTCATAGAACTAAAATCAGGTTGTAGTGGTTTGTCTATTTGTTCCCCATCTACAGTGAGTGATAAGTAGTTCAAACCATGATTTTCAAATATCCAAGGATCTTTTTTGTAAACGCCAGTGTACGTTTCGTTGTCAACAAAACAAATCAAAACAAAAGACGGCACCTGTCCTTGGAAAACGTTGTCAATAAATGCTGAAGTCATTCCGCTAGAGACAGTTTGTATTTTAATGTCACTGCGAACAAAAGAATATTTTGCGCTATTTTCTTGTATTGTTGTCATATGAGATGCTAGAATGGATGGAGAGGGTCTAACCTTTTTTACAAACAAAGCAGCTGCTTTGATTTGTATTTTTGGTTTCAAAGTAGCAGCTGCAGTGTTGGACAACTTAAGCGAACATTCAGGCTTTGATAAAACGAAACGAAACTTTACATTAACATTGCTCAATAAAAGTTTCGACAAGTTGCAGGCTTCTGTGTGAATTCGTCCCTTTAACTCTATACGTTTAGAATTTGCGATAGCAGCTTTCCTGTTATCAGTGCAGTATTCCACATGGCAGCTCCCAACTGACAGTCTTTAGCAGCATTAGAGTAACTGAGCAACGTTTGCAGGTAAGCTTTATATCAATAGGTGTCGTGACCTCCAGAAATCAGCTTCCCGTTGAAATAGCAGTCCACTTGTGAAAAAAGAGATTGTAGAAATAGGTTAGTAGGCGTTATGAAAGCGCTCAAAGCATCAGTAAGATCTTCTCCAGCGGTGTTTACAACTTTCAGTTTTAAGTAAATACATGTTTGTGCCAAGTCCAAATAGTCTGCTGTTCCGTCAATCTGAAATTCTATAGTTGAACTAGGCGTTGCAATAGGGCGGTATTCGACATACTGATTGCGTTCTATAGACACTTGTGTTGGTGGAACTTCAAATATGTCCAATTCTGATTTCAAACACTCACAAGATGTAGGATGAATGAAAGACATTTTTGTTAAAAAATGCTATCTTGAACCACTTTCTTATTTTTCTTCTTCTTCTTTGCTACTGTAACTGTTCGTCGTCTCTTACTAGTATTCCTCTTGGGAGAGTTGCGTCTTCTCTTGCGTCCACTACCAGATTGACTGAACCTAGCCTTAACATTGCCTAATATTTGTTCAACAGTCTCCTGTAACCTATCCTTTGCACTCTGTTTAAAATTTGTACCGGCAATTAAATCTTGTGCGATATTACTTCCGGCTCCTAAAGCTTTGCGTCCTAAATAGCTGCCGACTGAACGAACGAAAGGCATAGCATATTTAGATATACTAGAAAATAAGTTAGCAAGGCCATGACCACCCTGGAATCTTGCTCCTGAATAAACGTTTAAACCACCTGCTTGTCTTTGATAGTGAGCTGTATAAGGGCAACAGAAAGCCATTGTTTCGTTCACGACCTTTTCCGTCTGATGTGCAAAGTGACAATGGTGTGGCCTTGGGAAGAGAACGGTATTATATCCCCATAGGCGTCGCAAAATTTAATTTCTATTGTTTGCACGTTATGTTGTAACAGCGAATAATAATGGGGAGAAGTAAAAATAACGGACTGACTCGTACCTGACTCTCCTATAACGTTAGTTATTCTTAACAATTGGGAGTAACTGTTGCCAACAGGCCTCGGATTTATTAGATTTGTATAAACCCAAATATAATCTGGAAGGTTGTTGTTATCGTGAGACGAAGGATTAACTGCTGTGACGGTTAATTCAGCTCGAGTTTTATAAGAGATGCTTTTATCTAAAACAACTACAACACCCCCCTTTGTTGCGAGACTTCCATCATCGCGATAGGGGTAAAGTGGCAATTGATTTGGTTCAAAGCCTAACCTGCGAGCCATACGGTTTCCCATTAATAATTGAATGTACAGATTAGTGGTTGGTCTTATGTCATTTTGAATGACGTAACGTTTTATACTGCTATTGTAACTAATTCTAGGTCTTTTTCTCTTTTCGTAATCTGCATCATGAAAAGGATGTTCCTTTCCTTTATATTCTTCAAATTTTGATATCCTAAACTCTGCTATTTCCTTATTTATCGCTCCTACGAGGTCACTAGTTGTGTCATAGCTGATACCACCGCTGGTGCATTTTAGTTTGTATTCAATGGCTGTAGGCGTCATTATATCTAAATTTAAAATATTTAAGATTACATCGTCCTCGCCAGCTCTCATTACGAACGGTTTATAGTCCATTCTTAAAGGAAACTGCATCTCTACTAACGCAACCTCGTATTCGTTTGAAAGATGAAGCATTTCTGGCAGATAATTTTTGTAATGAGCCAACGTGTTATCAGGATAGACATCAAAACTACCATTAGAGGGAAGTGTTATGTAGAGATTATCAAGTAGGTCCATCTTGAACGATATCTGTCACCCAACTATTAAATTGCGGACCCCACCCTGCCCATTTAACGTAAAAATGAGTCACACCTGCTACTTTTTTTTCTCAACACACGTTCTGTTCTGTAAACATTGTCTAGTTTTACAATAGGTTGCAGTTCCTGGCTGTAAAAAGTCCCTTTTATGGGTTCAGATTGGTAGTCCTTTATCGTGTAAACAGGTGTTTTGTAACGTTTATTTTTAATTTTACTGGCTATTGTAAAAGTTTTTCTAGTTCACTTTGGAATGTACGCAGGTGTAAAGACGTGTCTGATTTTTGGTATGCGCACTAACTGACCGACCTTCAAATCATTGCCACCACCATACAAATTTTTATAAGCTTCGCGTTCCTTTTTTCTAGTTGTAATTTCGGAAGGTGTAAACTTAATGTTACCATGAATAGAATTACTGTAAGAATTTACTATTTTATCTAAGACATCTACATAATTATATGTACCTGTATATGTAAACCAACGAAATATACGACTTTTCACCGGTTTTATTGTCCTTTCGGCTATTCCCGCTTTAATTGAGCGATTATAGGTGTGGTACCATTTAATATTAAGAGAGGGAAGTAACGTTCTGACAGCTGCTGAGCAGTATTCTGAGCCTTCGTCGGAATGAAGGTAATCCGGTTTTTTATCTTTGAACAGTTTCTTTAAACCGGAAACCATAGCAGTTGCTGATTTGTTTTTTAAAGGAATAGCTGTGAGATATTTAGTTAACACATCAACTGCAATCAAAATGTATTGAAAATTGTTATTGAAAGGAGCATATTTTTTTAAGTCAATGAGGTCTGACTGCCATATTTGATCTTTTCGATAAGCTATGAAAGGGTTACGTGTAAACTTGTGTCTAATGTCTTTATGCAAAGAATAAGCATCCTGAGATTTAAAGAATTCGTCTACCTGCTTTCTACTAAAGCCATATTTTTTAGCTTCACGATACAACCTCTCTTTACCCCCTAATGACCCTGGAGAATTCGGGTCAAAGTAGATTTCTTTTAAAGTCGTCATAATCAGAAGTATTGACTATCATCAAACCACCCCAAATCTTTCTCAACTGGTTTCTTTGGTTTTGTATACTTTCTTCTTCGCGTTGCTACGCGACCTCATAAAGTATTAAGAGTTTGCCAGCCTGGTAGTTTATTAGCAACACGTTTTGCATGCTTTGTGCGCGAGAACAAGCCATGCACTAAATCGGCAACATTTGAATTTTTAATAGGTCGTCCTTGAAATAATAACTCACCCCTTTCGTTCCAAGAAATGTCACCTTCTGCCAAACGTTCGGCTACTACCGATCTATAATTTATAGGAACCGTTTCTACCAATTCGTCAATGCTTGGTTTTCTGGTCGATGCACCATCTTCACTGTCGCTAGCCTCAGTCTGCTGTGGTGTGGTTTGAGAAGTTGCAGTCGTTTTTAAAGTTATTGTTGTTGTTGGGGGATTTAAAGCGCTAGTGCTACTAAAACTAACTTGTAATGGTTCCTTTATTTTAGCTTGTTCACGATAATTCAAGTAGCGCTGTAATATTTGTTGATACAACACAACCTTCTGATGGTCGTCAACATTATCTTGCTCTAAAATACTTTTCATTTGTTGGTCTAAATCACTGAGAGGTTTTTCAAAGGGCCTAACGTCGGGATAGTTAGTTAACATCATTTTTTTATACATTGTTAGCGTGAAAAAATACTACCCAATAAACTGATTACTGGAGGGATCAATGCACCAAGAAAACCTTCACCTTTTTGATTTAGGGTTTTTACTTTTTTTTTCCTGCTCACACGTTTCGTAGCTAACAACTTTAAAATACTTTTATATTTTCTTAACCTATTTTTTTGGTTGATACTTAAAGGTATTTTACCTCGTAACACATTCAGACAGCAGCTATTTAAAACATCAAGCACAGTAGGACATTGAGTAAGTAGGGTTTTTTTCACGGAGCGGTGAATCTTGTGCGATGCTAACAGCTCGAGGAGAGGTATGCACTGTTTAACTTTGTTCTTCTTCATTGTTTTATATAGACAATTGGTTGCTGAGATAAGATAAAACTACGGTAGCGAAGAGAAGGATCTGTCGTTGCGTGAAGGTCTAAAAGCAAGTGAGTGAATGGGTTATGAGTTGCGTCATTATATACCGCACACAAGAAATTGGCACAACCTAATTGCGTCTCCAAACATTTCACTTTGACAAATTACGCGGACTTTGTATCAATACAATACAAGTCGAGCAGACAGAAATGGTTCTCAAATTTTTATGAAACATATTTGGAACCGGCAACACAAAATAAATTTTTGTGATGAAAATATTTCACAAAAATATCAGTTATCAAGCATTTTTGACTTGTTAAGTCATACATTTTATCGTCGATTAAAACAATAGTGGCTTGGTTGCAGTCAATAGCTTCTATCATTGCATGATCCACTGTTTGCGAGAACACTAAAGGTATATCACAATTCTGTTTCAAACGATCGTAGGCTTTTTGCCAAATATCGTATATTACTAGACACTGAGTAGGTTTTGGAGTAATTAAGTCACAACTATTTAAAATAAGGTCAACCGCAAATTCTGTTTTTCCCGAATTAGGCTGTCCTGCAACGATCATAGCAGCTGGTAGACGCAATCTACAATCAACCCACTCCATTTAAAATCAACAACAACAAGTAACAATGTAACGAGATTTTATATTGCTATTAATCGATATGCATTTTACGATACCAGTCCAAATACGCCATAATAAATGGAAACTTATCAGAATATTTAAACAGAAAGGCATCAAACATAAAATCAGCATATACATATGTATGACACCACCTAACCAGTCGCACTTCAAAACACAAATAATTCAGTTCGTTTGTGTCCAATGAGTCTATTATTTCAGGGTGAGAGCTTTCACAGAGAAGTCAGTGGAGACTTTGCATAATTTTAACAAATCGAAAACCCTCTCCCTTGTCGTTTCACAATTAAAACGCAAATAAATCCTTAAATGTCCATCAACTTGAGACTCTGCCTGCGACACTAAGTCGTATTCAACGCTAAACAATGTCAATGTCGTAATGTCTGTCCTCTGGCTAACAAATTGTTAGAAACAAAGCACCTTATTCCATAACTCTCACTCGCCAGAGTGGTCATGCTGTTACAACCGCTCAAATACAACTGAATTATTTCGTTAAAATAAACAATATTAATAATATTATAGACTCACCCGATAACGTGTTTCAGCATGTTTTTTCCCTCACCGATTAGGCTTTGTTTTCCATCTCATGTTTCACTTTCATCACCATAGCATCCACTGCTGGGGTCACTGAACTCAAGGATGCAAATGATGAAACATCCAAATTGAATTGTTTCCCATCTTGACGTTCAAAAATGACATACTTCTTCCCATTTTCGTTCAGGGAGTATATCAAAATCTGTCCGGCGTCGAGTTCCAAATGTCCCTCTCCCTCAACCACCTGCGTCTGGATGTTGGTGAAATTATCCTTTAGCATCTTCCATTGTGCTACTGTGAATGGAATGCAGTGTTTGGACGGGAAAAATCTAGATGAAGCTCTATTGTATTCCATCAAATGGATCATAATCATTTGAGCATAGACACCAACAGTAATAAAAACATTGTTGATGGCGTTTAATGGAATGCTCATCACTGGTAGTACGATAGAATCCATTTTTTTTTTACTATTTAAATAAAGAGAAAGAATGGAAAGAAAGAGAGAGGAAGAGACAAATTAGTCTTTACACCTCTTTTTAAACAAATAAACTCAATTGAAAAAAATTAACTTACACGATTTTGCAAGCTGGCTGGGTAGCTGGTTGGAGTTGAATATTTTGTCGGATGTATGAGAAGTCCATTGTAAATTTTTTGTTTATATAGGAACGACGATTGTGAGCTTGCAATATTGATTTTTGAAAGTCATGTTATGAGCGACTGTCGAAGCAATAGGATCCCTTTTATTTTTATTTTCCGGTTAATAACCTGTTTGTCTCCAGCTCTCACAAACAGGGCAATGCCTTAATTAGAAACTCAAACATCATGCCGAAAACTAAGATTAGTGTTGTCATCTCGGAGATCATTCATCTCAGCCTCTCTTAGCGTCAATGAACTAAAAAATCAAGATTAAGACGACATTCCCACGACTAAAGATTTCTCCATTCCACATCTGATAACAGTCAGGAAAAGACCAAGGAAGAAAATCGACAAACAAAAGTGAGTACTCATTGTATTTTCGTTTTCTTAAATATAATTTATTTATTTATTTTACCATTTAATAACATAAAAATTATTACATCACAAATGAATAGTAAATATCAGCTTTTACAATGCTATGAAAACCATTTGGTTTTCTGAAATATGTCGGAATTTCTTCGACATTGGAAACTTCAATTCTCTGTCCTGGTTGTATTTCAATGTGTTCCCCCAATTTTAGAGTAGCAAAACGTTCGAATGCTTCTTTCTCTAAAGTCATTTCATGATCCCCTAGTACCAATTTAACGGTGAAGTTGGTCCTCGGATCTTCCGAAAAAATAACGACTTCTTCTACTGCTATTTTCTTCGTTGTGAAATAATCATTTTTCCAGCGTTTATTAGCTAATGCAGGTGTGGTATTTGTGAAAGTTAATGTGTGTAAATTTTTTATTTTTAAAGCATCAGCATAACGTTTGGTGCATGCGTCACTGTCTTCATTTGGCTCAGATACGTTAGCAATACGCGTGTGATCTGCATCAAAACAGTCATGTTTCGAATTCAAAGGTAGAAAATTAGAGCGAACGTATTTTACATTAACAGAATCGGTTTCGGCTAGAGGCGCTCCTAAATTAACGATGCATTTCACGTTATAATTCATGTGTTCGTTGGGATCTGGTTGGAAGTAGTCGGTTGCTCGAAAAGCTGCAATGTTGTATTTTTGTTCATTCAAAATATCGTCCTGTCTGTTTAAGCGTTCGTTCAACTGTTCCTTTAAACGTCTTAATGCACCATAATATTCGTCAGAGTTTTCGTTAATTGCTTCGTTACAAACAGCGATTGTTTGATTTGATAGATTTTGTACAGTCTCTCCCAAGTTGTTAACTGTCTGTTCAATGTCTGCATTAGCAAAACTTAAGATTTCTTCTTGGGGGTCTGCCATTTTTATCTCGCTGAAGTTCACCTGTCGACTCATCCTGGTTGAAAGACGAACAACAAATGACTTTGCCTCGTCCCCACAAACAGTTTTAAAGCATTTTTCTAATCACGTGATTTTTTTTTTGATTTTTTTTAGAATGCCAGCCTTCATAATTAATTCAGAAACTGGGGAAAACGAGACGTAAGTATAAAAAAAAACAAAAAAAAAGTTTAAAAACTTTTTTTTTTACCATTTGACCTCAATTTCTTTTTTCTTTTTTAGTATTCCATTTGTGTCTGAAGTATTGAGAAGATTGGAGGATTTGGTTGGACGAGTGAAGGCGTTAGAAAGGTAATCTAACATAGCCTTTGTTTTTAAAACAATTAAAAAAAAATATCGTTCTATTGCTTTTTTTGGTTCTTTGTAGAAAGCGAAGAAGGGAAGAAAATGAAGACGAAGATGAACCTATGAAAAAAAAACAAAAAAAATGTAATAAAAAAAGTTAAATAAAAGTGAAAAAAACATCCACCTTCGTATCTTTTAAATATTGTGTTACATATGTACTGTTAGAAACAACAATGGCTTGACCGGGTTCGATGTACGTGTCTGTCTTTGGAATTTCTTCCATTGTTTTCAAATAATTAGGTTTGTGGAACGTAAATGGTTTAGTTCCAAACATTACTAACCATTAAATCGACGTTTTCTTTCTCACAAAACAGCGAAATTCTCGTCAGTTTTGCCCATCTTGTCATCACAAATTTGTTGTCAATGCTAGATGCGAACCAAGGTTGGTTCATCTGCGCGTTGAAATTAAATGATACAAATTAATTGTTTGCATGATCGACATATTGCTTCATAGCCGCATCATTAGAGTCGACGGGGTGTGAGACATTTTTTATTGTTTTGTTTTTCGAGTCAGAGGCATTCCGCTGATTGTTCAATAAAAGACTGTTTTGTTTGCACCAAGAAACCGTTGTTACATCAGTAGCGTTATTAGCCAAACCTACATCAGTTATCTGTCTGCCGCCAGCAAGAAATACATTTTCGCCACTAGAACTAATTTGTAAACTCTTGCGTGACAGTTTTTGTATGTCTTCTCTTATCATGGTGATATCTATAGCGGTTTCTGTAAGACGATCCTTGATTAAATCATCCATTTTAAGCTTCTCGTCACGCATGTTCTCCCGTAGTTCACCAGCTGTATTCCCCAACATCTCAAATAAAAGATTAGTAATGGATGACGTAAACGAATGAATGCATTCGCTTAGTCTGTTATTTGCCGTCTCATTAAAACGCCCCACACTTGTACTGTCTGACATCTTGAAAACAAATGAACCTTTGACTAGAAACACAAAACTTTAATAGCAATAGGAGATTTTTTTTTACTTGTATAAAGAAAACACATTTTTTTTCTTCTTCCTTCTTCTTCTCAACTCGTTGCGTCATTTTATTTATTTTTTTCGTTATCTTGATAACTGCAACTAGATAGCTAGCTTTTAAAAGATGGTGAATGAACACGGTTGCAGTCTTTACAGTATAATGTGGACAAAAATTCCTTCGCATATCTGAGGTTAAAAGTAGTTCAATTTTTGGCACAATTGCTGGAGTGAGCATTTTTAAAATACGTAACACAACAACAGCATCTACTTTTTCCTTAAAACGAATGAACCAGTAATATACCAGTAATATAACCAGTAATGTCAGAACTAGCGACACAATATGACTCAATCGAATATATATCCGCATATTAAGGTATTGCACTAACAAATATGTCTTTAGTGAGTCTAGTTTTACCATAATGTAAGACAACTCCGTAAACATCACACGATCCCATCTGTAGTATTTTTAAAGTATCTTCCCAAGAAGGTTTAACACACGAACTTGAAGATCTTTTATAAACAGACGAAGTAGAGAGAAAATCAGTTTATGTACCGACATCCATGTCTAGCGTTGAAATAGTAGGATTTAAAAAAAAAAAAAAAGAAATATTACTTCGTCTTCGAATTTAAGTTTGCAGCATTCAGAAAAAGAGTTTCTTCACGTCTTATAGAGGAAAGGAACGCTTACCTACGATAATTTTTTTTTATCACACGATTTTCTCGCACATTCGCAGTAATAACAAAGAGCATCGGGGTAGACTACGCATAATTCGAGCAGGTCGTCGCTAATGTTTCCTCTCGGAAATGCTTGTACAGAGGGGCAATATGGACTCCACCTCTTGTTATCTATCATGGGGTTATCTTGAGGTATAAAATCAGCCAATCGAAAGTTGCAATAAGCACACATCACTAAGTCATTCATTTTCAATCAGAGAGCGAGTAGCCACTATATTATACCCACAACCGGAAGCTATCGTTCTTTCTGCTCCCATCCTTCGATGCCGAAGGTCTCCACGCCAAACTTAATAAAAAAAAGTGCAAGTCACTATAAGAATTTCATCATCGTACTAACACTAACCCCAGTTCGTCACCTCGTCTGTGACGTCACAGATCGAGGTGATAAGAATTTGTATTGTGGAAGTAGTCGATCTGTCCTCCAGTAGCGCAATCCACACTACTGACCTTCTCTCGAGATAACCGATATCGCATTCTACACTCTTATAATTTGCTTGATCGTTTTTTTATGGGGATAGTCTGTCTGTATCATAAGTGTTACAGCAAAAAATCTCCTCGAGCGTAGCGAGACGACGCGGAATGAGCGAGCAAAGCGAGCGACTCCGCTAGTTTAATTAAAAAATGAATAAAAATGTAAATTAGTAAGCCATCCCTTTGCTGTAGTGTTTACACCTTAGTATAAACCTTAGTGCTGTAGTGTGAAACCTTACTACACTTTTTAAAGGGCAATTACATCCTTTTTGACATGCATGTTTTACTTTTGGATCACTTTACACAACAAAACGCAAGAATTGTGGTAGGAATACGTTACGTACGTCCGATACAACAATTTAATTACTGCATCACCAAAACACGACACGGACACCGCCATTGTTTTTATGGAACGTGCAGAAATTAATACCGACAGATGGTGCTTATCAATTTCGACTCGTAGCTGATTGAGATAACTGTTGGCTGTGAGTAACTCAAGCGTCTGACGGCCTTAGTTGGCTGACAGTAGTGGCAAGCTAAGGCCGTCGGACACTAGAGCTACTCACAGCCGACAGAGTTATCTCAATCGGTTGCGAGTCGAAATTGATAAGGACCGTCGGTCGGCATTAATTTCTGCGCGTTCCAGAAAAACAATGGCGGTCTCCGTGTCGTGTTTTGGTGATGCAATAATTAAATTGTTGTATCGGACGTACGTAACGTATTCCTACCGCCGTTCTTGTATTTAGTTATTGTGTAAGTGAGCCAAAAGTAAAACATGTATGTCAAAATGGATGTAATTGCCCTCTAACAGTTTTTTTCTAATGTGATAATAAATATTTAAGTTACTAATAAGCCTTCCCTTTGCTGTAGTGTTTTGTCCACGTGAAACCTTACTACACTTTTTAACATGACTATTTGGTTTTTAATGTGATGTCACACTTTTTTTTACAACGGCAGTTTAAGTTAGTATGCCTTCCCTTTGCTGTAGTGTTTAGGCAACGTGAAACCTTACTACACTTTTTAACAATGACTTTTTGGTTTTTAATGTGATGTCAGACATTTTTTTTTTACGGTGAAAGTATTTAATTTAAAGATTAATAAAAATGTAAGTTACTAAGCCTTCCCTTTGATGTAGTGTTTAATCCACGAGAAACCTTACTGCTGCATTCAGCCATTGAAAAATATTTTTTAACCCCTTTGTGAGACAAAGTTACAAAAGTTTTAATGTAAAAACAAACACGCAAATAATTAAGGCATGACACTCCTAAGAAGCCCATACAACGTTTAAGGATGGATGGGGTAAACCGTCGTCACAACGCGCCTCGACCACAAATGAAGCACACCAACGATTCAACTCTAACTCAAACCAAGAAACTGTATGGCCTAAGGAAATTAAATTAAACAAAAATTCCGGATACCGGGCTTAAGATTTAACTCACCCACAATAATGACTGCTTGATGCCGCTTGACTCGAGTGGATTATTCTGGCTGACCAAGATTCCATAAAATCGTCGTCGTCGCAAAAAAGTACGTCGACACATCAAATCTGCTGCCATTTTTAGCGGCACAACGAAATGAAAGTCCGGACAACAATGAACGTTTGAAACACGCGCACGTACTCTTAGCTGATTGTTACGCTTTGCTTATTGGTATAATAACTATTGCATTACCGATTGTTGGAAAAATCGATTGTTGCAGTAAGTATTGTTGCAATGGAAATTACCGCCTGGGAATCTGGCTGTTGCAGACATAGGGCCTTAGGGTTTCGGGCAAATGACCAGGAGTGGTTAACGCTTGTAAACCCTTTAAACCCTTTTAAACCGCACAGAAAATAGCCCGAAACAAAAGAAAACAAGAACACAACTGTGAACTATGGAGCTTGATTTTGTACCGTATATGTGATAGCGCATAATATAGTTGTTGAAAATTTGCAAGCCAAGGCTCGAATGTTCAATGGACTGCAGTGGTGGGGGATCCCACATTTAAAGAAAGAAATAATCACGAAAAGAAACAAGACAAAAAAAATGTAAGAAAAATACAAATAACTATCCAGGTTATATGCAACCCTATTGACTGATAACTAAATTAAGACTTCACATTAGCTATATACCCGCCCCCCCCCCCCCACTGCCCCATACATTAACATTTTGCATGTGTAAATTGCAATGGAGGTGGCCTATGCATTGGCCAGTTTTGATGACTGTGTGTATGGTATTGTCAGTTTCAAGCCACCTATCCACTTTTGTCAGTTTTGACAGTTTCGTTTGGTTTTGTGTGGTTTTGTTGTTATTGTCGGTTAGGTTAGGTAAGTTTGGGGTTTGGCATTTCATACTGGGGCAGTTAATTGGTTAGGTTATGATAATGATGATTTAACGAGTTTCCGCAATTTGGGATCAATTTATAGTGCCTTCCGTGAAAATTAAAGGTAGGTTTTTTTCTCTTTTTTTCGAATTTCGGGCCATGCGCGTAAAGTAAACTTGTTCCTAAATTTCGCCGGTAACCTTGGCCATGCTGATTTGGTTTGCAAGCTTCGTACAAAAGCATGGTGGAAAAAAGCGTAGCACGCCATGTTGGAACAGTTTTGATGGTCTTGCCAGAAAGTGAAACTTATCCTTCAAAGCAGCAATATAACTTCATTTCACTGGCTTCTTATTTTAGAATAAGATAGATTAATGCATTATACGACTTGTAAGAAACAGTTTATAATATTATATGGTTTACAAGCCAGTAAGAAGCCATTAAGATTATTTAATTATTTTTTTTTACGTAGTAAGTAATTCGACTTACAGATGCTTTTCACCGAAATCTGCCTGTCAGCTATAGCCCAGTCAATGAATCCTAAGGCCCGTATTCTGAAAGCTTACTTGGTACTTGACTTGAACTCGAGAACGTGCTTAAGCACGCGATGGTATTCTGTAACCTTACTTAACTCGAGCACTGACTCCAATCTTGAGTAACTTAAAGCCGTACTTGAGAATGGTATTCTGAACGAAAACTCAGACTTCAACCGATGTTCAAAGTCAAGTTTCAAGCACGGAATCTCGAGAAAGGTATGAGGTATGCTCAAGTCTCCCCTTAAGCAAGAAGCGGCTTCGCTGCTTGACCGTTGTGTATTTTGGAAGCCCTATATATGGCGGGGCAATTGCGGTGACGATTACCAGGCTTACGGTGGACATTTCGTCATGTGGTAGAGAACAATTGCTACGTCTTCTTTGGGTTGGAGTGCAGAGAGCAAAGTAGTATGCAATTGTATGCGTTAAGGTTTATACTGATGGCAAATTCAAAGGGAATAAATTCGTATTTCCCACTTGTTTTTACAACCAGTCAGTTTTTTTTTTAATTTTGCTTCCATAGTAAACAATAACGTACATACATAAACATTATGAAGCCACATCTACAAAATCAATCTTAGCAATATGAGTAGATTGCATAAAAAGGAAATCTGTATTAACATAACTTCTCAAGAATTAAAAATAAATACAAAATATATAAATGATAGACAGCTTTTTAAGTTGTCATCAGCCAACACCTAAGTTTCGTGTTTAGTTCCGTAAGTATTTTACAATGGTCCACATTTCTTTAGTATACATTTTATTAAAGACTTCTAGTAAATAGCTTAACATTCTAAAGTTTGTGTCCATAATTGTTGTGCACCAGTAATGGTTTAATGTAAGCTGTATTTGTGTTATATTTCTTGCTGTAAATTCTTTTTCGCGTTTCTTTTTTATAAAGGACAAGAAACACACTCACTATTTTCGTTCATCCCACGCGATAGCTTTCTCAAAATTTGCGACTGTACCAAACCGCCTCATTCGACGAAAAAAAATGGGAAAAAAATGCGTTTGCAATTTTTGCATACGTTTGAAATAATGTTGTGCAACTAAGTCATACAGGACAGCTAACATGTAGGCAGACACCAATCACATAATTTCGTAATTGTTCATTTCGTAGGTTTTTAATTATATGCCTCTTACGTATACCGAACTTCTTTTAATTAAAAGAAATACCTGTGAGTGTGTTTAAGTGCCGGTTTTTATGAGTATTGCATAGATAGATTTTATAAGGAAAAAAGGAAAGTTTTGAATAAAGACACTCTAGATAAAATCTACGCACATACATGAATGCAGGTCAAATTATTTTTAGCCTAAGACCTAATATTTCAAATTTCAGTTCATTGTAAAGCATTAATATTTAATTACAAGAATTATATAAGGTTGTTTACGTAAACAAGTACGCATAGCAAGCGGATTTTGGCATTTGCATAGGGTCGTATTTTGTCAGCAGATGGCGGTAATACTTTCACTCTCAGTATCGCTGTTCCATTCTTGCTCTTTAGGTTAATATTTTCATAAAAGCAATAGCGTTAACACCAATGCGTTTACAAATGGTTTACTGTTCTTGATTCCCAACTTGTATGCATGTTTACATGGCGTTAGCACCGTATTTTGTCGAGAATGTGCGTGTTATACGTTTTCCTACGGAAGCTTATAGGAAATTTCTGAGTAACTTAGGAATGGTATTCTGTAACGTGCTCGGCTGAGCATGACTCCAGATTGCTTGCTCAAGTCAAGTACGAGTCATCGTTGGGAATATGAAATCCGTACTTGACTTCAATCCTTGCTCAGTGGAGTCGTACTTGGGGCCAAGTACTGAGTCAGCGTTCGGAATACGGGCCTAAGTTTCGTTCACATTCACGTCCTGGTGGCTACGCAAAATGTTCGCCACTTTTCTCACGTAATTACATCATTCACGTTTTATACTCTGGCCGCAGTGCTGTAAATATGTGTTTTGATTAAAGTAAAAATACGCAACTTACTAACCTGTCGTCAAATCATCGGTGCTTGAAACATGCGCAACTTCACACAACGTGATAGAAGTAGACATGGGTAGAGATGTGCGCCATTGGTAATATCTTCAGTGGCGCAACGCCATCTTTTATTCTGGCGGCGTGAATAGGCGCGCCGATTTTTGGTGAAGATCGGCGATTTTCAAAAATTTTAGGCAGCTGCTAATTTCAATAATTTTAGGCAACGACGTCAGCGGCTTTCCCGAAAAGTATGTAGAAATATACCTGAATTTTTCTCTTCCTTTGTGGAAATAATTTTTTATTGTTTGTTTTGGCGGCGTGCCGAAATTATTTTTCATCAGCAACGGCGTGCGAAATATTGGGAAAATCATCGGCGGCGTTGCGTGGCGTGGCGGCGCACTGGTCTACGCCGGGAGGTCGCGCATAGGCAATGCTGATCTCAGCTGGCCTTGCACATAGGACCGCGATCATTTTTTTCTAGTAGCTATCTGGCGAGCCTAACGTAAATTCCACATTGCCAATTCTAACATAATACACTCGAATACAATTTTTACGTTCGGAGCAGTCCTACTAACGTTTCATAATAAGTATTCACTAGTTTGTTAGTCCAGGTGGTCCAGAGTAGCGTCGATTAGTGGTCCAGAGTTGAGTCGATTCGTTGGATCGACAACGACAGCCATGTTGATTTCAGAGATCACAAATACATTACGTCAGAGTCGGCGCATGAGAAGCCCAATTTATTTAGGAAAAGAGGACTTCGGGGATGAGGAGGATTCATACCATGCCGACCTCGCTTGCTAGCGTATAAGAACTTGATTAGGTAAATCAAGCTCCAAAAAAGGAAAAAGGAAACTTAGGTACAAATTTATTGGACACAAAAAGTGACCACGGGTACAAATTAGTTATACCAAGAGTTATATTAGCTACACTGCATATGCTTTATTAATTGACCCCTGGTTATACCCATGGTTTACAACAATGACCGAGGGTACACGGATGTTTTTTACGTCGCTCTATCTTACATCGCTTTACCTTACGTCGACTTGAACTCGCATCGCTTTAGGAGAGAGGTGGTTACACGGAGGTTCTAGTTGGAGTGAGTTAAAACGACAGCAGGGGTCCCTGCGTCGCGATTATCTAATCCCCCACCAAGCAAACCCCTCTTTATTGCCAAGTCCCCATTCAGCCAGCTGGCTTTCGACTTCGTTTTAACGAAGTGACAGGTTGCCGTGCTAGTTTCATGACTTTTCAGCGCGCTGATTTCAACCAATCAAAGGGACGCAATCCTTAGAGCGACGTAGAAAATGGGTTTTAGCTGGGTACACGTAGGTTGTTAAAGCGCTTCAACTCCTTATGTCGACGTATCGAGGTGGTTTGAGATAAAGCGACTTGAAATGGTTTTAGGTGGGTACACGGAGGTTCTTAAAGCGCTCTAAGCACTACATCGACGTAAGCTACGTCGACGCAAGATAAAGCGACGTAAAAAACCTCCGTGTACTGCAACCCCGCTATGCCCGGTACAAGGAAGAACGCCAGAAGGATGGTAAATTCAGGGTTTATTCCAGGGCCACGCGGTCTGTCCTCAGGAGATGTTGTCCAATGGTTCAAGGATGCTCTGATCAGGGCTACTAGCAGAGTGGCACACTTCAGGAAGAGTTCTTAGCTGGTTAGGGACTAGCTCCCAGAGTGAGGCTGCAAGGGTCTGCAAGGCCTTAAGTACCTAGAGCTGCAGCCAGTACCTGCCACTGGTGGTGCAAGGTACTTCCTGTACTATATCCTGGTATCCCATGATCCATCTCTGCTAGCAGCTACCCCTAGGGGCAGGCAAGGCCAGAGCCATCCAGACCACTGATCCCCAGGGACTGGACCATACATCAAAATACATAGCATTACTGGAATACATCAATAAAGATGCAGAGTGTACAGAATAGATAACATGGAGCCATAGCATCAAGGTAAGGAGGACCACTAAGGCCCTAGCTTAAAGAGTACGAGGAAGCTGTGGAAACCGTCGTTGCAGAGGTCCCGCCCTCGAAAAGAAGCGCCCTCGCTTCGTTAAGGTAAGTGAAAATTATTTATTAAGCTAAGCTATTTTATATACAAAATAATCAAAGTTCTCAGAAATTATTAAAAAATAATACCAAGAAGGTGCGCACTAACAACACGTTAAAATTAAGGATGCTATGGGGACGTTCAAGCTTTTTATCTGCTAATAACTTAATCGTTTGACTGTTCCAGCAGGGTGACATTACCTATGCGCATTAGTAACGTTTTCTGTAAGGTCTGGGAAATCTTTGAGCGTCAAAATTCAGACATTATTCCCGTAAAACCCGCTACGCTCACGAAAATTATGCAGAAGCAAAAACGATTTTTCAACATTTAAAATACAATCACAATCAATCAGTGCAAAAACAGTCAAGAAAAAAAAACTAAGTGCATGATGCACGAAAATTCACTTGAAAAATTGTAACCATTAACCATCGGTTACTATTATCATTAGCTAAGAAAGATTTTTACTTCCAAAATCTTAAATCGTCAAAATCGGTTGTCAAATATCGGTAACAACGCGTGTCAAATGTGACTAACGCGGTAACAATCAGTTAAGTTCAACTCGAAATTAGTTTTTAATTATTCGATTCAAGTATTGTTATCTTAAACAATTAACATCATCAGTTTATTGATTCATCAATTAAAATACAGATTCAAGAAACTAGGGAACGGTCACTAAGGGGAAGCGTGACAATTGCACGCTTATCACTTTCATTCTGAAAAGTTCGAAGATGGCAGCTGCCGAACCTCATCTGCTTAACCTGGAAAAGTTCCAAGCTGCTTCAATTGACTTGGCGAATGAAATTTCGCTAGTGAACCTTGGTTATCTGTATACAACATGTTTTTCTTTCAGTTTACAAGCAATTTCACGATCCGCATGCGAAATTATTTTAGATCTAGCTACTGTTGGCCGAAAGAAGACCTAGAAGAAACACAGTAACTACTTTTAGATTTAAGTTCAAAATTCTTCAGAATCTGCTTCACTAACTGGGTAACGTTCACCTTCAATCTGTTCACGTAAATTATCTATATGATACACATAACGAGAAATAATACCCGTATTAAGATCTTTAAGCTGATAAGCTACAGGACTAAACTTTTTAACAATCTCGTAATTTCCGATGTAAATTGGTGCCATTTTCTTCATAAAATAGCGTGATTTGTCACTTTTGGGGTGATTTCGTACGTAAACTTTAGTTCCTACCTCAAATTCTTTACCAGTTTTATGTTTATCTGCCTTTGCAGCACGATGTAATTTAGCTGCTTGACGTTTGCGTACAGCTCTTCTAACTATCGCACGCATGCGTGAAGTTAAGTTTAAGATGTGTAATGGGTAATTAACTTCGTCCGTGTGTACTTTACCGACAGGGGCTTCGGGCATTCGCAATTCCCTTCCTGTTGCTAACATACTTGGGGTGAAACCCGTCACCGAATCAGTTGCTGAATTTAATGCTAACTGTAGCTGTTTCAAACGCAAATCCCAATTTCTATGACCCGACTTTTCGTCTTGCACGTAAATTGCTAGCGTTTTTGTTAACTCTTTCATCCATCGCTCAGCTAGGCTGGACTTAGGTGAATAGACTGACAGAAATCTTGCTTTGATACGCCACTGTAGGCATAAATTCTTCATTATTTGTCCTCTCAAATTATTGGAGCTGTCGGAAAAAATTTCCGCTGGTACGCCATGCCGTGAAAACACTTCATCAATGAGTGCCTTTGCTATAGTTCTAGCTTCAGCGTTCCTTAGGGGAATTAACTCAACCCAATGACTCCACTTATCAAGCACCACTAGGATGTAAGTAAAACCATTTGTACTCCGTACCAGTGGGCCTTTCAGGTCAAAAACAATACTCTCCCATGCTTCCTTTTCAGTTACTATCATTGTTTTTGCCTTCTTACGAGTCTGCTGCACCTTATGGACCTGACAAACCTTACACGTCCTTACGTAATTTGAAATCAACTTTGTAGCACTCATCCATGTGTACAAATAAAATATGCGTTTTATCGTCTTGTAAACACCCATATGTGGACCTGTAAACGTATCGTGTACTAGCTGAATGATTTTCTTTTGCAGCGAACGGGGCACCAAAATTTTCAAATTCGGCGCATCTACAATATCTTTATTTACATCCACATAAATTATTCCGTCACTCACAATTGACTTTGGCTGGTATTTCAACACAAATCTATGAACCGAAGGTGAATCATACTTTATTTCCTTCGTTTCTCCCTCCAAAGCTAACTTTAATGCCAACGTGTATTTATCTTTTAACGTTTCTGCTCTAATCTGATCAAGCGAAATCTGTTCAATATCCAACTGATTACACAAACAATCGTTGTTAAAAACGTAACAATTCTGACCCGTTCTTTCATCCATCGCTGGTATCAAGATCAGAGGTGTGCGCCGCCGCGCCACGCCGCCGCCGCCGGGAATTAGTGACTCGCCACATACGCCGCCACTGGATGGCAAACTTTGGCGGCTCGCCGCCGCCGCCGCCGCCGAGTAAGGAATCGTCAAAGGTCAAAAGAACGGCCAGCTAGACACTGAACTACATACATAGCGCAACAAATAAAACGAAGTCATTTGTTATGAGAAGCTTGGGATGGGAGGGAAATTGCGAATTCCCCTGATTCACTTATACGCTACTTTTTGTTGCCTAGCAACTCTTGTCAAACGATCGCGAAAAAGTTTATTCCGCTAGTTCAAAGAGCGCTAGTCTGCTCTGACTGCTGGACGACTGGCTCACACACAATAGGCTACCGGTCCTTTTGCCAAAGGTAAGCAGCATTATGGTAATATTTCTCATATTTGTCTATGAGCTTATTGTTGCATAGTGTGATGTGAGTACACCTGCGCCGATAACAGGAATTTTTAAATCGCTGGTTATAAACCATTCGTTAAATTAAATGTTGAATTAAAGAAGGTTCCCGCAGTCAAGTACCTCTGGGAATTTGCCTATCCTGTCGTAGTTGCGTGTTCGACACACACACAAATCATTGCAGCGCAGCAAACGTAGGATATTCAAACGAATGTTCAAAATTTGGTGTGTCTTCATGTCATATCACGTCTTTGATTTCCACGTATAGTTTATTAGAACAGTATTCCCTGTAGTAGAACTATATCAAGATAACGATATCGGGTTAGTAATTATCTTTGCCAGTCAATCCCTAAAAAAGCCTTGCCCACTTCTATTGATTTTCGAACTTAAATCTACAACTAAAATACACAAATAACTGTAAATAACACAAAGGCAAGGAAAACAAGCTAAACAGAAAATCATATACTAGAAATAACGTAGTATTCTTCAACCTTCAGATGAACACCGGAATTTACTATTCAACGGTGTTGAGACGTTTTTAACGACGATTAAAAAAAAAAACATTTAATTGAATGGAAATGTATATTATTTTGGTTTTGCTTGTAGTGTAAAATGATGTGAACATGAATCAGTAAGAACAAAATTATATGGAAGTAGGCTATTTTTTAAAGTAACGTACCATGAATGCAGCAAACAAACTTAATGCTGTCGATGACTCGTTTATTTTAAATTAAATAATTTTTAACACTTATTACTTTTAGTCATGGAAATAGAGAAACGTAGTCAATTTGTAGGTAGGCAGATCAAAACTATTTTAATTTTTTTTTTAATTTTTGGGTGAAACATTAATTGTAATTAGAGTAGCCTAACGATGGTACAACGAAACACTTTTCTAACAAGTGTTTTTACAATTTGTGTGGTTTTGCCACACTTAGCTGCCTTAGTGTGAAGCATATACTGCCTTCTAGCAACCAGTGCACCATCTGAACAAGTCTTTTCGCGCTTTTCGTAACGCTCTTTTATTCAACAATGAAAACTCAACACTTAGGTCGCCAGAAAAATATATTATTACGTGTAAACGCCGCCGCCGCCGTGAAAAGTGTGCTCAATTCGCCGCCGCCTTCTGACTGCCGGCGCGCCGACCATCGCCGCCGCCGCTGCAAGAAAAAAACCAAAACGCCGCCGCCGTTCTTAATTTGGCGGCGCACACGTCTGATCAAGATTGGATTAGTGATAGGAGTAAAGTCTCTTTCAGATTCGTATCGTCTAGACAATACATCCGTTATGCGATTCGGTGACCCTGGGACGAAGCAGATCTTAGCGTCCAACTGAGATAACTCCACAAGCCACTTTGCTAAGCGTCCCGTGGGTGCGCTTACCTTGCTTAAAACCGAAAGTGCCCTATGGTCGCTGAAAATTGTTATCACACCCCCTTCTATGTATCTACGCCACTTACGTACTGCCCAAATAATTAGAAAATCTCTGCTCAGCAACTGTCAAACGCCTAGAGATTATATCTATGGTTTTCTTCTCCTTGGTGAGTGGATCGACCTGATATAAAATTGCTCCAGCCCCAGAGAAGGATGCGTCTGCCATAATTATCCAAGGTTGATTGTAATCAGGCGCTGCTAACAAGGGAGCGTCTACCAACATTTTCTTGATTTTCTGGTAAGCTTGTTCTTGCTTTGCCTCCCAGACAAATTTCGGAGTTTTACCTTTTAGCACCGAAAATAGAGGCGCTGCAATAGCCGAATATGACATCACAAATCTACGGAAAAAACCCGCCAAACCGAGAAATTTTCGGAGCTCATTAATGCTTTTGGGGCGCGGCCAATTCTCCAGAATTTCTTTCTTACTAGGGTTCGGCAAAACCCCCTCACTCGTAACCTTATAACCTAATAGGGTTATCTCTTTCTTGCAAAAGTCTGTCTTTTTTATGTTTATTTTGAATCCTTCACGACCCAAAATCGTTAGGGTGTCTTCGATCGCCATCAAATGCAATCGAAATTCTTGTGACATAATCGAGATATCATCAAAATAGCTCTGGACGTTCAGATAATGAAGAGGGGCGAGCATTCGTGAAACTGAGGCACAGAAGAACGCTGGTGCTTGCTTGATCCCAAACATAATTTTGAGAGGGGTAAAATTTCCGAATGGGGTGCAAAAAGATGACACCTCACCTGCTCGTTTCGTCACCCCTACTTGCCAGTATGCTTCGGTCAGATCAAAAAGAGTAAGGTACTTGCTCTTAGGGCACCTCTGCACCATATCCTCAATTCTAGGGGTTGGAAAGTTTGTCATCTTGCTTATTTCATTCAATTTATTGTATGCTATCACAAAACGTGTGGTGTGATTCTTTTTGGGAATGATAAACGCTGGAAAACACCATGCACTCGTGCTGGGGACGATAACCCCAAGCTCCAGCATCCGATCTACATGCTGACGTAATTGCAACTCTTTAAACTTCGAAACTGGATAGGGCTTCAACGCGATTGGTGGGTGATCGCCAACATCAATACCCATAACTGGGCTTATTAAACCAATTCTCGAACTGAACACAAATCTATATTTCATTAATACCTTGAACAACTGTTCTTTTTCGTCATCTGTCAAAACGTCACTCTCGTTTACTTTATTACGAATGTCTTGCTCTGTAGCACAAAACTCATCTGGTTCTATGGGTGTAGCAGTTGCCTGGGACTGATGGACTTCGCCCATACCCGGTTCCCGATTTAGCTTGTAGACTTTCGAAGGTTTATCCTGCCAAAACCAAGTGTTTGACGTGAAATTTGGTTGTAAACCCATTGACTGCTGAAAATCCACGCCAAGGATTACCGGCTGGATTGTGTTTTCCATCAAGATCAGTGGAAAAGTTACAGTTCGTTGCGCAATCTGAAACGTAGCCAATACGAAACCCGGACACTCAACGAAACGAGTATCGGCAACTCTAACCCGATAAGGACGTTGCGTGAATTCACATCCCATTTTTAACAACTCATCTTTTAGTGAAATATTTACGTAAGACATTGTACTTCCACTATCGAGTATGGCGTCTGCACATTCTTTACCGAATTTAAGTGAAAAATATGCACACGGTGCTGGTGTAGGCTCAACAAGATCGCCTAGACAATTTCTGTTAGGAATTGGTCGGTTTTGAAAAGAAGACACGCCATTTCCAGCTTCACCGACTAAAACTGGATGGCTTTCGGGTTTTTTTTGGCACGAATTCCTGTGCATCAAAATCCAACTCATTTTCATGAAGTTGTGCAGTAGTGCTTCTATTTGGAGGACGACCAATAGTGGGATTTACACGACAATTTTGTGTTTCGTGCGACGAATTCTTACACTTTGAGCACCAAATTCCCTGTGCACGACTACCACTATCACTATTACTACTACGACCACGGCTGCTAAAAAAAGTTCGTCCATTTCTGCGGCCATTGCTACTATTTGAATTATCGTTATTGCTGCCGTTTTTCCAAACTGCAACCTGATTCTGTTGGTGATTTGACCTATTAGGGCAGAATTTAGAAGTCCACCCGACCGTATTACAAATGTTACAAGTGTACTTTGCGTTATATTTAGGCAAGAAACTAGTGCTGTTATTCCCATAACTTCTACCACGATTTCTACCATTTCTAGTGTTACCAACATTTGAAACTCCAGCTTGGATTGGATTAGCCTGTCTTCTTTGAATCATATTTTCCAAGAAAAGACCTTGCATTTTAAAATCTATCAAGGAAGTGAATTTTCTTGACATCATAGGCATGTGAAAAGTCGAATTCAGTGTCTCCAAAATAGCCTCAATTTGATCAAAATCACTGATTCTAGCACCTGTGTTTTGTAAAATATCCGTGCATTTATTAAAATGCTTAATGAAACTTTCATTTTCTTGCATTCTCATAGTTCTAACCTTAGCAATTAGGTTATACCCATGTGACTGTACTTCAAACTTAGCCAAAAACAAGGTTTTAAAATTCTCCCAACTAGAAAAAGGTTCATTTGCCAAAAACCAGTCAACAGTATCCCCTGTTAACCATGATGGAACAGTTTGGTGGATAAATAATTTATCGTCAACCTTCCTAACCTTTAAAATTCTTTCCAATTTCATAATAAAAGCTGAGGGGAAAATCTTGTCATTCAACCCATTAAATTCTCCAATTTTCAAAGCTTCCATTTTAGGCAAAGGTATTGACATTTCAACAGCTCTTTGGTAATTATTCTGTGATGAACGACTAACAACACTTGAACTACTACCAACTAGATTACTGCTAGGTGTCATAACAGGTGAACTGAAAACATTAGTTGTTGAAGTTAATGGTGGCTTAGGTGCAAAACTTGAAGCAGGCCTACTTGCAGAATTTGTACCTCCCCATAAAAAATTAACTACTGAATCCAGTTTAGCACTCAAATCCAAGATGGTAGTGTCAGTAGTGTTACCAGCTGTAAGAGGTTGGTTAACATAATTTGGCACATACGTAGGTATTTGAGTTGACACTTGGCTTGGTCCAGGTAAGGGTGCAGAATAATTTAGCATTGAAGAAACAGTTACTGAAGGCTTCCCAAGCATTTGAAACACAGGGTCATTTGGCAAAATAGAACATGTTTGAACCTGTCCAGAGGGGTCAGTCCATGCTAGGGTTACTGGAATAAGTTGCTGCTGCTGCAAACTAGCTGTAGTTGATACTGAAGCTACACAAGCAGGAGGAAAAGGAGGTGGAAAAGGCAAATTCACATTTGAAGGCATGCCTGGTACAAATGGAACACTTCCTGCAACACTAGTATTACTTGCAACTGGTGAAAATAATTGTCCAACATTTGGTAAAGTCAATGTAGGGCTTGACACACTAACATTTAGGCCTGCTGATGTAGTATTCAGACCCAAATTAGGTGTCACCTGAACATTAGGGCTAGCTGGGGGAAACTGAGCTGCTAATCTTGATGGAGTAACCCCTAATGGTGATTGCACAACTTGTGGAATAATAGGGGTAGTCATTTTAGCTGCTTGTTCCCTTCTAGACCTTTTCCCTATTTTATTAGGGTCCCAACTTAAACTCCAAGAGTCAGGGTCTAAATCTGGCTTAGATCTAGTAGACCTTGGCATAAAATCTCACAAAACTGAAAGTCTTAGGCCTATAGGCTATGGAAAGTCACTTCAAGGCTAAAATTTTAGTAGCCTACACAAATCAAAGGTAATCAGCATAGTTCCAGCAAAGGTAAAAGTCAAAAGGCACTAGCCTACATAGGCCCACACAAAATCTTCCAATAAAATAAAAAGCACTGACTGATCCAAACTAAACTCCACTGCAATATAAAAAGTTATTGCTATCTCAAACACAGTTCACAATACTCACAACTACTCAGGTTGTCTCTTGGTTACTCACTGAAGGTTGGGGTCCCAGGTGAAAATGGAACACCCAAGATGGCTGCCGGCATTCCAAAAAGGCTTCTTGGTGAAAATGGGTCCTTTCCTAGGTGAAAAATGGACGGCCGATGCACCACTTGTGCAACCCCGCTATGCCCGGTACAAGGAAGAACGCCAGAAGGATGGTAAATTCAGGGTTTATTCCAGGGCCACGCGGTCTGTCCTCAGGAGATGTTGTCCAATGGTTCAAGGATGCTCTGATCAGGGCTACTAGCAGAGTGGCACACTTCAGGAAGAGTTCTTAGCTGGTTAGGGACTAGCTCCCAGAGTGAGGCTGCAAGGGTCTGCAAGGCCTTAAGTACCTAGAGCTGCAGCCAGTACCTGCCACTGGTGGTGCAAGGTACTTCCTGTACTATATCCTGGTATCCCATGATCCATCTCTGCTAGCAGCTACCCCTAGGGGCAGGCAAGGCCAGAGCCATCCAGACCACTGATCCCCAGGGACTGGACCATACATCAAAATACATAGCATTACTGGAATACATCAATAAAGATACAGAGTGTACAGAATAGATAACATGGAGCCATAGCATCAAGGTAAGGAGGCCCACTAAGGCCCTAGCTTAAAGAGTACGAGGAAGCTGTGGAAACCGTCGTTGCAGTACCCTCGGTGTATGTCTCAGAGCACACGGGATTTACACCTCCTCGGATCCCACCAGAAACCTCGCCTTCGACTCGAAGTCTGTTGGCATCCTTGGAGGTTTAAATCCCGTATTCTCTTCGGTATTGTTGCAAACAATAAGTATAACGTGTACTTCAAACCTCTGGCTAAAGGTTCTATCGTGGTGCAGATTAAAATTAAAGGATTAGTGAAAGTCGGGATTAACTATTGAAAATGGTATTTACTTTCTGTGTCTCTCAGTTAAAAAATGATAAAGCCAGCGGGCGAAAGGTTTGGACTTTCATGTACAAAGGCGTATTTCCTTATTTCTGCTGGAAATATTTATATATTAATGCATGGAGTCCGAGGCAGGGGAGGCACTGATTGAGTAAGCGAAGCATGTGCGCAAAAATTTATAGACGGGATACACGCCTACTGCAATAAACACATGAGAGAGAAAACTGTCCTAATGTTGCAAACGGTACATCAAACACCATCAGTACATAGCACGGGCTTCAGCTAGTTATTTCTATAAATTCACTGCATGTATATTTATTAAAAATAAAACATAGCCGAACCATTCACGTAGCAATGCACGCGTTGTATGTCTGATGAGTGGAAACTTGGCGAGTTTTTTGCTTACAGTTTGTTTTTTGTTGATATTTACGACTAGCCAAAGCCCGTGCTTCGCACAGCATGAGATTATTGTATGCAAATAGAGAATGTGCTATGAGACACCATTTGGGACTTTTTAACACGCACATGTAAAGTTTATTAGGGAACATATTTTTACTCAGACAAATTTTGTTAGGACACTAGTGGAGTCGCTCGCTTCGCTCGTTCATTCCGCGTCGTCTCGCTACGCTCGAGGAGATTTCTTGCCGCAACACTACAGACATACAGACCTTCCAGACAAAAAAGGATCAAGCAAATTATAAGAGTGTAGTATGCGATATCGGTTATCTCGAGAGAATGTCAATATTATGTTTTACGTCCAAGGAGGCAAGCGAAAAGATCAGGCAATTTATCAGAAAAGCACTGTTTCTGATAAAAATGCTGATTTTCGTTCGCTTTGCTCACTCAATCAGCGCAAACATTTCCTCAGGAGCGTAACTGAATCAATGTAACCACCAAGAACCACATCACTTGTAATTTGTGTTAGTATACACTTTATTTGGGTTTTCTTCTTATACTCATTTTAAGAACATTGTTCTTTACGTCATTACAGATTTTTTTATGGGCGTCTTATCACTTCACTTTCTGATTATCCCTCACTTGCGGATGTAATCCTACGAAGGTGAGAGATGAAAGATTAATAGAGCAAAGCGAAACACACATTGAAAAGGTATAGTTTACGTGGAAATCGTTCGCTTTGCTCGTTCAATCCACACACCTCCGCGCTTCAGAAACACGAATGGTTGACACCGTTTTAAAACCAAATCTATTGTTTTGATTTTTCCATGCATCAAGTCAGTTTTAATATCTATCTGTATTACGTTGCAAAATACGTCGTCCGTTTAGATTATTTTTTTTGCGTGCATCCTTCTCCACCTCATCTCAGTGCGTAACTAATAGCTTCAACACGATCCATGATTCATGTTATTTCTATGTACTGATTATTGTACTGATTATTTCGAAGTACTGATTATTTCGACGCAAACTAATTGCAAATGTTGATCACAGGTCGTTCGTTACATTCCTCAGTATATCTACATTTCACCTACATCATTCCAAACATACGATTAGTTTGTTTGCACGTTTGTACTTATTCTCCTCCAGAAGTAATCCCCTACGAAGGTGAGAGATAAAAGATTGATAGAGCAAAGCGAAACACACATTGAAAACGTTTAGTTTACGAAATCGCTCGCTTTGCTCGTTCAATCCACGCACCTCCGTGCTTCAGCACAAGAATGTTTGACACCGTTTTAAACCGTTTTGATTTTTCCACGCATCAAGCAAACTACGTCGTCTTATTAGGTTATTTTTTCCCGTGCATCCTTCTCCAGATCATTTCGCTTCGCTCGAGGAGGTTTTCATGAACAAAATATGACGTCATGAACAAACATCAAGAGGGTTTAAAAAAAAAAACTTTGACGTTACATTTTCAGTGTTTTTCGCGTTTTTGAGGGTCATAATATCAGGTAACAGCGATGAAAATAGGCCTAACCTGAGCGCAATTCAATTATCTTTCGTTTGGTCCTACTCCCATGTTTGTAGGTGCTTTGGTTCCATAGGAGTAGACGTACAAACACACACGCACATCCTATTAATGATATAGATAATAGTCGTACAATTTTTTCTCCAGGAAATATAATTTTTCCTACAGGACATATAATTTTCTGTGCGGGAAATACAATTTCTTTCTCTCTAGGAAATGTAGTTTTTCTTTTTAGGAACTAGAATTAAACAGACCTACATAATCTAGATACACGCTGTGGTGTTGCGCCAAGTTAGGCAACAAATATAACAAACATCACATCAATTCAATTGTCGAGGTTGTAGACCATTGTAGCGCGACGCTATATTGTCAGTGTCTTATATCCACCCAAAACCAAAACTGGTATAAGAGCATCCGCCAAGTTTCCAAGAAGGGTCGGCCTTTTAAAGTAGTGATATCATTCAACCAGGGAAAGGCCGCCAAGGTTAATCCTATTAGCCAAGTTAATCGCACCTACTAATAGTCCGAAAGTTAAATGAAAACTAGAAGATTGCTACTAGCGGTAGCAATCTTCAAGTTTTCATTTAACGTCCAAAGTATTATTTCGTGCGATTAACTTGGCTAATAGGAATAACCTTGGCGGCCATTCCCTGGTTGAATGATATCATTACTTTGAAAGGCCGACCCTGCTTGGAAACTTGGCGGCTGCTCTTATACCAGTTTTGGTTTTGGGTGGATATCACAACTTTCATAGGCCTGTGAATACAAAGAATTCCACTGTCTAATAGTCACCTCTACCTTTTTTGTCTGGAGTGTCTATAAATTTTCTAATTCATAATTATTACGTTTGCTATTGCCTAATGAGCCGTTACACCAGCCAAATGGACATGGTTTGGCGTATTGTATGCCCATGTTTCGCATGCTTGAGTCTATTTAATCCGATTTTTGAGCGCACTGGCTAACAAACGCTGATTTTCGTTCGCTTCGTTCACTCAATCAGCGCATCCCCCTTCACTTGGCTCTCCCGCGGTTAACGTTAATCATTCAATCATGAACACATACTATAAACTCATGGAATGGTAAATGTTCATACAGTTCTAATATTCTGGCGGCAGACGAAGATTACTAAAAATAATCAACTCGCCAGCTGTTTAAAATTACTCGCCACTTACACTAGACTGCAAGAAGAGAAGTCTACATAAAATAAAATGTCCGAGGACACTTTTTCTCCGTAAAGAACTCGTTCCCACCTGCGCTGACGATGTGCATTTTGTTTCCTAATCTTCTTTCCAGCAAAATTGTCCCTTTTATCGTGGTGGGGCAGATAATTCAGTTAGGATTCGTGTACCGTAAAAAAAAGACCAAACCTTTGCAATATAAGATAAAGATATTCTGTCTCTTAGTGAACCACCTATTTGCAAAAACAGTTCATTCTGACAATATAAGCACTGAAACGATAAGCGTGCAACACTTAAGCATATCTTAATCTACTGTTGAATGACAATACAAACAATGATTACAACAATAATTTTGCACTTACGAGCCACTTGAGGGCCACGTGCTTTAGCTGCAACCACCATTTTAGAAAAAGGCACTTCCCCATATGAGGCTTTACCTGTCTGCCGAAATTTAGATCTGGCAACTTTCCCTAATGAGCTGTAGACGTGTCGTTATACCTTATGAGAATTAACATGGGAGCCTGCGGACTAGTTACTAGTCACCAGTAACACAAATCAACGTTATTGAGGACACTTTTTCTCCATAAAGGACACGTTCCTACATTTTCGTGTTGACATTTTCTTTGTTACTGGACCCAAGACACCTGATTCAAACGATTTGCAAAGATTTCTACCGCATGGGGAATTTATACCAGTATGTTGAAATCACGTATAAGTTGGTTTCAGTTAAAAGACACAGTCTGCTAGTGAGCCGCCATCTGACAACAATAACACTCTAACAATTACGCTCTGACAATTAAGCTCCAACAACAATAAAACGTCTACTTAGCGGCGACACACTAGCGTGTGTCTAGACCCTGAAGCATAGTTGGGCACATTTCAGGTACTTGGGTAAAAATAATCATGCGGTATTAAAAGTTTAAATTGTGTTGAAATCGAGAGCAATGACCCACCTGACAAAAATTAACTCGAGTAGGAATGCCAGCTAAGCTGCTTTCAATGCAAAATCTGACCCTCAGTAACGTTGAAAATGTGTTACTACTAGCTAGCTGGGCTAGTCCGCTCATCCCCATGTTAAATCCCATAGGGTGATTATTCATCGATACCGAGATAATGGGAAGGCTTCCAGCTATGAAATTGGACGAATGGGTGCAGTACAATACGAACTGCGTACCTTTATGGTTTGGTGCCTGGGGGCGTAACGGGGATGGCGTGGGAGGGTGAGTTAGTACGAAAATATTGTTATTACCATTGTTAGTATTGTCGGCATCGTCTCTCATTGGACGGCCAAAGTTCGGACAATGAGAACGTGTATACTGACGTGCGTGCCTATACACACACTAGTGTATCACGATAAATCTACACAACTTTGCATAGAAATTGTATTCACGTCCAATTCACGAAAAATAAACCAACAGTAAAAACAAAGCAAAATAAACAAAGCCCAAAACTGGTAAACTAAGTTGAGAGTGGTTCGGCCCTTCAAAGGAGTGATAACAACACATCAAATCTAACTAAATCAAACAAATTACAACAAAATTAAAACCAAACCAAAAACCTATAAAGAGGTGACTAAGTTGAGAATGGTTCGGCCTATACACAAAAGGTAGTAGCACATTGGTGAATATCAATTTCTTGTTGACGTGGCACTTTATTACACATCTGCACGGTAGAAGAATTGAGTCAAAACACAATTAAAAAAAAAAGGAGTGACATCATATCAAAAACCAAAACTGGTAAAAGGGGCCGCCAAGTTCCGAATGGTTCGGCCCTTCAAAGGAGTG